>OX421446.1:66523931-66543931 GCA_949126865.1 Montipora capitata
CATTTGAGTGCTCAGCTGTCAATTTGTAAATTTTTGCAATTACACGTTCGAATGTTTGGAGTCCTTACCACTCTTTCCTTTAATTTGCACAATTATTTTCTGGTGCTTAAATCCCTCCGCCTTTGTGTATTTGATGTGTCTCTTTTCATTCCCATTTTCCTGTTTTTGTATATCCACTTTAGTTCCTGTTGCTCTGTTAATCAAAAAGATTTTCAGCTCATTTTCGCAGTTGCTACCCTTTATCGGAATAGCATGCAAACTCTTGGGTAATCAGTTTTGCCTCTATTTAGAGCGTGGTTTAACAGGTTGGAAGTTATCTTGCCTCATTTCATTTGAAAGCGTTTAGTGTATAGTGGGCTAGCAGGGTGATTGCTGAAGCCCTGGTTTATCCAAAAGGCTTGTCCATGTATTTTCCCAGGTATGCACAATTTGTGCGGTCTTAGTGTGAGAAATTTTATCCCACTTACATGTTGAAACCAGTCTCTGAGCTCTCGAGGCATAAATACCTGCATTTAGGGACCCTAACCCTAACCCTAATCCTTAGGGACATGTACCTAAGGTCTGATGTGGCCCCCTCCTTAAGGGCTTGATTTTGTTGAAAGTAAATTCATTTTGGTACTTAAGAATGTCCTCTGTTGCAGGTAATAAAGAGGCTCAAAAGATACTTGTCAAAACCATATACCGCCGGTTTAGGGCCTATATGAAACTTGGGTACCAACTGAGGGCGTTGAATGATGTATCATTCTGCTTAAGACGACGAGTTAACATCTTGGGAAATGCACATAACATCCTTATTAATTACTGGGAGGTAAGGATATTGCAAGGATAAGATGAAGGGGGTAAACAATTTACAGGGTCCTAAAATTGGAAAAGTTCGTGTGTTGCCTTGGTAGTGACATCTGCAAATGGCTTTATGGACGACTGAAGGTGAGAAACTATTTGTTTCCTCCAGTTTGTCCTTGGCACGTTGAACCTGCACAGTGTTGGTAAAGATTCAGGTTTTGGATTTATTGTGCCATTTCCAGAGGGAACAGTTTTTTGGGTTTTGTATAGTAAGGAAAGTGTTTTAGGGCCAAATGTATACACACGCCCTTTTAATCAAATTCAAATGGACACAACGTGGAGGTGCAACTGCTCTTTCCGGTTTCATTTTATTTTCTTTGATGTTGTGACGAACCAACCGGTTGCGTTGTAAAGGGTGGTAACAGTGATAATTTTTTCTTGTCCTAGGCTTTAAGCAAATACCGTGAGTCGTTTGGTGTGGAACCCATTCGTCGTTGTGGCAACTGTATTGGCGGAGAAGGCGACAAGCTAAAAAGATGTGCCAATTGTGTTGAAGTGTACTGTAGCCGCGAATGTCAACTTCTGGCCTGGGAAATGGGACACAAGAACCTATGTAATAAATAAAGATAAAAAACAAATCAACTGGTTATACATTTAAAAAAACAAAACTACATTTTTTTTCTCAATACAATTAGTGATTGCCTTAATGAATTAACTTTAATTATCTGCAAACAGTATTTTAGGGAACATCAATGAGTTGTCTTTATGATTCTCTGCTTCGTTTTTACTGGTGTGAATAGTGGCTATGAATAAAAGTCGTGAAGAATGAGTTTGGTACACTAACATAGCTGCTATGTGGTTATGTGAAAAGGAGGGATACCTGAAAATTGCATTTTCCGACGGTTTACTGACATGAGTCAATAAGTCATCTACTGAATATTCTAACCCTAACCCTAACCCTAACTCCTAACAGAGCTGTATTCATACTGTAGTTGAGACATTTTGCAACTGTTTAGGATTATTCCTATAAGGTTACTCAAAGTTTACAAGGGCTTACACTGAGGTTACTCTATTTAGTTTCTCCATAGTTTTACGGTTTAAGGTTAAGGTACCTTAACCTTAACCCTTAAACATTTTGGATCCTTAGGCAGGGCTTCTGGTATTATGCGATGGTGCGATTTTGCACAATCGACCTCAAATTGCATCTGATGGCACAGTTCATGAGAAATCGATGTTTGCATTATTTTAAAGACGATTTACCATTGGAAACGGGCAGACTCTTGGTTTTTGTAAACAACAAGCTCGAGTCTCTAGTATCGTGCACCTGCGAGGCCTGGTTCTAGTTTTCAATCTAAAAGAGTTGCATATTTGCAAAGCGCAAACAAATAATTTTCTTCAAATTGCCAAATCAGAATTGCAGATATATATCAACAAAAATGAAATGTTTATGTCGGTAGCAGAAGATTAACCGACGATCGGCAACTTATTTGCTTTGAAGCAGAAGACACAATCACATCTTCCGCCAAATTTGTGACATGAACAGCAATCTACTGTACACAAAATTTAAGTCGAGCTTCTGAGAATGTTCGAGAAACTTCCAGCAATTTTTGTATGACTTGTAGTTTAAGGTGATTCCCTTGTTTTGCACTGCGCATCTTGTACTGCGCATAACATTGCGACTTCGGAGATGGCGGGGTTTCACTCCGGCCATCTGAAGAAAAGCAACAAAGGCTGCTTTTGCTGTTCAAGAGCTTTTGAGTGCAATCATGATATTTCTTCTCAGTTAAGGTGTTAGTTTAAAACTCGCCCCAGTCCTTTCATGGAAAATGATCATTTTGAAGCCGAAATTGCACCTTTGACATCCATTTATCACCGCGTTGCAAAGAAACGAGCACGGTAACCCCTATTTTAAATGGTTTTATTTACTCGTAATAGGTACACGGAACACATGTTAAGGAGAGTAGAAGTTGTAGTATTTACCTATAAATGACGTGAAACTGCATTTGATGCCTGATACTGAGTGCAAAGTGATGACTGTAGCGGCCCAATTGAGCAATTTGAAATCACTTTAAGTAAGATTATAGCCCAGACAAACAAGCAGGTTCAAGTTTTCAGTAATATTCAGTAGCTTTTGCTACGTAACAATTTTTCCGGTTGATCTAGTTTCAAATGCTTCTCGCAAAATTCGGTAAAAAACACTCAGAATAAAGGGCATACAGTTCGAAAACAAGCTCGGCGACCCCATCTTTTTATTGCATTTTTGAAATGTCTGGTGTATGAATATCAATTGTGCCAAGTTTGAAAAAATTCTGGATAGTACGTCATTGTCATGGGAATCACCTTCCTTAACTGTGCTTCCTATCCAGTTTAGTTGGGGTCATGGATAAGACCTCGCATTAATGTATACTACACCTGATTGTCCTTTTTAATCCAAATTAAGCCTAGATGTTTAATTATCATTCCCTAATTCTCAAATTGCATTTAGAGCAACTCAAAAGTGGTTTTTGTACTCTGAAACCTAGGAAAACTAGCTAAACAAAGGTCATGAAAAAAAATCGCACAATTTTGCATACCATAGTTTTTTGCACAATCGTCCCACCTTATTGCATAATCTGCCTGAAAATTTCGCAGTTTCTGTTTTTTAATCGCACCCTATCAGAAGGCCTGCTTGAGGAGTCTAACCATAGCAATTAGGTGATAATCCCAACATGTTTTCTCTAGTTGTTTAGCTCCTAGAAGTTGATCTATGAAAAGTGGCTATTTTTGCATGCCTTGGCCCCACCTCAGCCAAATCGTTTGAAAAGCTCGCCATTTCTCGGATTCTGGCCCGTTTTCTGTGTTGTTTTTGGTGTACAAAGATCCTTTAAATAATTTTAATTAAATTGTTTGAAAAGGAACTCAAAGTAGAAAATATAGAAGACTTTCTTAAAAGTCCAGTTTTTGTCCCTTTGAGACAGCATGAAATTGAACGTCTATGAAAAAATCATACCTGAAGGGTAGAACCTAACCAGGTAGGGAAACTGAACTTCTAACTGACAGTGTAATCACTGCGTTGACCAAACTTTAGAGCTTAAGTGTTTGCTGACTTTTCAGTAAAGGAATATGATGCCTAAGCATTGTTTTCGAAGTTCTGTTGGTAAAAGGCTAGTTTCACAATGGTGTATAGGTACAACTATAATTTTATGCCAGAAATAAAGTGGAAATGAAAGCGTCCACAACACTTGTCGATTACACTTTGTCATGATTTTTAGTTAAATTGAAGTTCAGCATTTCTTCTCTTGCTCTCTCTCAACCCCGCTCCCAGGGTCTCTTTTCTCTGTCTCCTTTGTCGTTGAGGAGAAAAAATGACAAAAGAGGCAAATAAGAGAGACAGTGGGAACGAACTTGGCTCCCTCTTCGAAATGCAATACTTTAACATCACCATTCATCGTGCTTGAAAACAACACAATGGTGTGTCAGTCCGCGTACATGTTTGCCTCTTTTGCGTGTTGCTTACACTCTGCAGGTATGTCCAGGATTGGATGCACGCTGATTTCAATAAGCATCACGAAGTGTCCCCTTGGTCTTATCGCCAACTTCAACATCACTTGTGTCTCGGAATACAGACAATTAACATCACTAGTGTCCCCCAAATGCTGCTCTTTAATTAATGTCCCACAATGTCCCAAGCCAGGACTTGAACCCGGACCACAGGGCTTGAAATTAAAAAAAATGCCAAGTCGCCTTTTGGCGACTATCAAAGAAAAAATGGTCGCCAAATGCAAAAATGCAGTCGCCAGCTAGTACAAGAACAGAAACTCAGATTAGAGCCTCATTTAATTAGCATTGTTGTTCGGCTTCTGGTAGATTGTAGCAGCTGCGGTTGTGGGACAGACCGAAATACTCGATCTTGAATGACTGAAAACATGAAAACACGGAAGAAAAAACTCCTGAACACTTCTGCGTGACAATCTTACCTTAAGCAGTAAGCGAACAAAGTAATAAGAACATTTCAGGGTTACTTTGGCCAGGAACAACTGCATCTTTCACATCGCACGCAAGAAATCGTACGCTCAGAACAAACGTTTTTGAAAGGCTTTGAAACGCTTCTTGTTTGCTTTCTAACAACGATCTTGTTTCCTGGTAATTTCTAGACTGCAGCAAATTACGAAAATCGCTCAGTGTATCCTTCTCTTGTGATAGATAATTCATGACTTTCGGTGTAGACTCGTCTCACTTGATCGAGGACATGGTGAAAGCTGGTTCCTTGCGACCAAATCTGCGACAGAATGGTCCGACAGAATGCTTTTAAATTCAGCGGCCTTTCAACAAAATGTTGGGCCTGCGATCACCATGCGAAAGCTGCTGTAATGTACTCTCGGAGGTCGCGATTCAAGTTTTTTTGAAAAAGGTAAACAGATTTAATTTGCATTTCCTTTTGCAGAAAAGCAGAAATGAGACTAAGGAAATTGTTTCTCACCTTACGTGCTTTATTTATCAGAGGAATATAGTCGCCAAAGTGGCGACTAAACTCGAATTTTCAGTCGCCAAGTTAAAAGTTTTAGTCGCATTGGCGACTTGCTTTCTCTTCACGGGTGCTTCAATTTTTACTTATAGAGGAGTTCTTTTAATGTAAGGTTAAAAATGTCATGCACCTCGTCATTCTGACGCTGGTCATTACTCTGAAGACTCGAAAATGGATTACGACATAGAAATGGAAGATGATTGTAATGATTTATCTCCATCTGAGATTACATACCTCAAGCAATGAAGGTATCGCCGCCTGTGTGACTTACAAGGAATAGACTGCCAATTACGGAAATGAAATAGAGGTCGACGTAGCACTAGAAAGGCAACTCAAGGATAGATTTGAGGGAAACGTTGAAATCGCTGAACATTAAGAGTGCTTGCATATTCTGCATGGCAATCAGCTATGTGCGCAGGGGTTTCAATAGAAGCCGGTTACCGGCGGTATACCGCTGCCTGCTTTGCCCCCCACCGCCGGCTAGTTTGCCTTGATTTTCACTAAAAATTGTCAAACTGCCGCCTTCAATGGGCTATCATGGACGGCTATTTCAGAAGTTATTGAAACCCCTGATGTGCGTACATGCAATTACCAAGACTGCTTTCTTTTAATGTTTCTTTGGCTGTTACTTCTTGCATCGAAAGTATTTTCGTTCCTTTTATTCATTCGTAGACCTTTGTATTCTGTATGTTCAAGTGCGGAAATCGTTGTGTCGAGTTTCTTAAAAACGTTAGCAAATGCTATTGTTGCGTGGACTTGGAAGGCTGTTAATAGTCTTGGAAAGTGACCTTGTCCTTCAAGATGTTGGCCCCGGGTTTAACTTGTCCAGTGTGACTCAACATCCAGGATTTGAACCTGTTTACTTTCAGAAATGGAGCCTTAGGTTAGTAGCCAGAAAATACAAAACATATGTTTCTCAATTTCCTTTTCTTTTCTTCAATCTTTCTGGGTTTCGTATTTTACTGAACCACATGTCTTCTCAGGCGGTATTTAGCAAAGACATCTACCATGACTCTGTAATGATTTACGATACCAAAACAATATCGTGTACTAGTAGAGCCACATATTACGCAAGGACAAATCTCCTGAAAACAAAACGCAGCTCAGTTGACTGCTTTGGAGAAGAAAACACTGTCAAGTTACTGCACTACCACACGTATGCAAATGCATTCCTATTTTTAAAAATATCGCGTATCTCGTCAATTTCCGCCCCGCAAAATATCCCGTATCCTTGCGATTTTTTTTAACCTAAATATCCCGTATCTAGATCGCTTCTCTGCCTTTTGGCTAGGATTAGTTTCTCTTCCAAAGGCTCTGGTCAAGTACCACTGTACTACGGTACAGGGCCGTATGAGGCAGGCACAGAACAGTTTCGGGTGTGTCTGTTCTCTGGAGAAGCGATCACTGGGGTTTTTTGGTTTCGTTTTTGATATTTTTTTTGTTCAGCTCGAGTGTAGAATCATGACGAACTTTTGTACTTTCTGAGAACTATTTGCTACGTGTCGCTTTTGTTGAGTTTTGAATCAATGATAGAGAGAGTTTTGGCGATTTGAACCCGGACTGGACTACTGGATTGAAGCTGTTTTCTTAGCGAGATTTCAAGTTATTGTGGAACGTTTGGTACCAAGTTACTCCTATACTGAAAATCAAGAATATAGAATGGTAAAATTTAACTTTGGACTGGATGATGGAACACGGAATTACTGGATTTTAGATTTTTGAGAATTAAAGAAAATGAGGTACAGCTGTTGTCTTCTTGTCTTCGCAACGGCAGATTTAAACCGTTTCCAAGGTACATGTCTTTTTGTTTTCACCACCGCAGATTTAAGCAATTTGCAAGGAACTAAACCAGAATTAAGGAACCGAACTTCGAACACAGGATGATAACTTGTTGACTGAATAAGTTTTTTGGATGATTTAGAACTGATCTTGTAATTTTTGGATGAACGGAATCGTTGTTTGCATTTGCAATTTTAGTAACATTAATTTTCAGAAATTTCTCGTCTTAAACCGTTCGATTAGCGTTCCTTTCCCAAATACTGAGGGAAAATACCCATTGATCAGCAAAAAAACAATGTGCTTAGCCATTTTGGAATAAATACACAATTTCCACCTCGTTTCCATGGTGCAGTGGTCATTGTCGTCACCTATAATGAAAATAACCCGGGTTCAGGTATTCACTACATACACATCAAACATCATGAGAAGTGCAATGTAAGTTCGATATAAGAAAGGCACACCTCTCTTTTCTTTTCTTTAGCGCTAAATTAAACATACACCACTGTATTTTTGCAGGCCAGAGTTTACGCTAAATGTAGCCCATTGTTTATAATTAGTATAGAGTACAGTATTTGAAACTTTGTACTGAAAGGCCTTTACGTGATGTTTAAAAGCAATAGACTGGGGCAGAGAAAAAAAAACTTCTTTCAAATCATCATCAGACAAATCAATTCACATTTCAACTTTTACCCATTGCACGGAGAGAGTGCGACCAATCTTAATCGTGAATAAGATTAATACTTTAGCCCCACTTATCTAGAAGATAGAATTGTTCCTCGCACTTATCAGAACAATTTAAGTACTTGTCTCTGATAGACGCCTTAAAATTGAGGCAGCTTTAACAGGATTCGAACCCATTACCCCTGCAATACCGGGGCAATGCTCCACCAAATGAGCTATGAAGCCACTTGGCTGGGAGCAGGCCATTTTTCTTTCAGATAAGAGTGAGGATCACTTCTATCTTCAGTCTATAACCAGCACTTCAAATATACCTTGTGTCCTTCATTAGTCCTTTCACAGGAACACATAAGCCCAACAAATTGACCTGCTCCCATGGCTTCATAGCTCAGTTGGTAGACCATTGCACTGGCATCGGAGAGGTCATGGGTTTGAATCCTGTTGAAGCCACCGGAATTTTTCAAATAAGTGCAAGGATTACTTTTGTCTTCCATTGATATCGTCTGTGTCGAAGCCTTTGAATTCGCTTGGTGCCCGAAATTATTACTTGAAATATTAATCACTGATCACAAGTAAAGAGCAGAACATTGCACATCATCACAAAACACCATATTGTTTTCAAGAATCTGACCTTACCTGTAGGTAAATTAAATAAAATAACAATGTAAGGAGCAAGGATGGCACAGTCGGTTAGTGCGCGGCCTTGGTGCAAGAGGTCCTGAGTTCGATTCCTGGATCTCACATCCTTGTTTCGACTTCTTTCCCTTCCATGTAGCTAAGTAGCTTTAAATACCCGTAATACGGAGCACTGATGGAGAGGGGGGAGTAAAATGAGCGCACCGTCGACCTCTGGTTTGTCAGTTGAATTACTGTTACGAGTTATTGACGTTAAATATGGTTGCTTTACTTTACTTTACTTTACTTTAATGTTTAAGAATCTTAAACATTGTTATGTTATTTTTACACTTTCTATTTGGCGTCAAATGTGATACTCGAGACGTGATGTCTGATTCTGCAAGTAGTTCTAGTGACGCAGTATTGCGAGCTTTATGCCCTTCATGAGGTGCAGAACATTAAGTGATTAGGAAATCCCAAAATAACATATGTGGCATTTAACATTTTGAATTATTGTTAATTGGGTGCAAGTCATATTGTCTTGTTTGCTTACAAGTAGTTGTCACAGTAAAGCTTTTTGCATGTTTTACAGAGGAAAATTAGTGACATTCTGGAAGGATTTTAATGAAAAGAAAGTATCACTTCGTGGATTGCTGTTTTTTCTTATCAGTTATCAGAGGACAAAGAAGGCAAAGAGATAGTTGGTTTAACTTTAACAGCTCTAGCTGCTGAACAGAAGGCTGAAATCGGACAAATTCAAGAACTAAGGTGTGAGAACATTAATTTCATCCTTCTTTTTCCTCAAAAGTGAGCCTTCGTTTAAAAAGGCTACAATAATTGTTTCTAAGAGTGGTTGTTTGTTTTTATCTCATTGTTGGTTTTCACTCACGTGTCAGCAGCCATGTTTTTCAACGAAAACAAAAGAAAACGTTTGCATAATAATAAAGTTGAATTCCCAGAGGATCTGGCAGTAGCCTTTTCTGACTACAAAAAAGCCTATGATAAAGTGCACTATGATTGGATGTTGCGAGTCTAACTTGGATTGGTATACCAGGAAACGTGATAGCACTTTTGAGTGAACTGATGAGAAAGTGGAAAACGAGACTTGAGATCTGGAAGGACGGTGAAAAGAGAGTCAGTAGGTGAATCAAAATCATGTGTGGTTTTCTTCAAGGAGACAGCTACTCACCTGTTGGTTTCTGTTTGTCTGAAGTCCCAGTATGTAAACTCCTCCAAGAATGGAAAGGATACCATATGGGTGAGCCAGGAAACAGAGATGTTAAACGTACTCATAGCCTGTTTGCAGATGATTTGAAAGTATATCAGGAGAGTCGTAAGATCTTAAAAGATGTCAATGAGGTGATTGTACAAGCAAGCAATGATACAGGTGCATGTTATGGAGTAGCAAAGTGTGCTGAAATTGTTTTTGAAAGGGGAAAGATGGTTAAAGGGGAAGGACTGCAGGTGTTGCATGAAAGAATGAAAACTGTGGACCCTGACCAGAATGAGATATACAAGTTCTTAGGAGTAGAGCAGGCCGATGGAATTAAGACCAAAGACGTGTACAATAGAATGAAGGAAGAAGTTAGTAGAAGGATGAAGATCATAACTAAGACAGAGTTGAATGACAAGAACTTGATCAGAGCTATAAATACCAAAGTTGTACCTGTAGCATCATACCCAATGAATGTGTGCAAATTCACTCAGTCTGAACTTACAGAACTAATTCAAATCATTAAAAGAGAGTTGAAAATGAAGAACATGCTAGGACGACAAGCAAGCGATGAAAGATTGTACATGAAGAGGAGTGCAGGGGGTAGAGGGCTGAAATCACTAAGGGAGGTATATGAAAAATCGAGATTTCGTGTAGCATGTTACATGTCAATGTCTGACAACAAATGGATCAAGGCAGCCTAGAACGAGAAACAATGAAAGAGAACAACTCAATTAAGGATGAAGCAATAATGACAATGCAATCGAAAGGGAAGACAGTGGAATTTGAAGGGGAAAGCATAATGTTGGAAGGGAACATACTCAACAAAGCATGGAAACAAGCTTGGAAAGTGGTGAAATCATGCTTCAAAAAAGGCACCGGGGAAAAAAAAGAGAGAGAGAGGAAGACTACCATCAGAAAGAAATGCAAAGTGAAATTTATAAAAGCAAGACCAGAAGCGCAACATATGGCTTGAACAAAATTTGACACCCACAAAGACATCAGCCATTATGTCAATGCTAGAGCAAATGACTGAAACTAGAGCATGGAAAGCCGCAAGGGGACTCACTGAATGCTGTAAGTGCAGATTGTGTGGTGAACAAAAAGAGACTGTACAACATCTTTCGGCTGGATGCAAAACGATAGCAAGCAGTGAGTTCACAATAAGGCACAACAGAGCGCTAATGGTAATGGCCATTTCCTGGGCAAAGGAATACAATTTGTTAGATAAGAATGTGAAATGGTACCAGGAAAATTGGTGAAGGGGACATGTTTTGGAGAATTCTCAAGCAAAGCTGGTGTGGGACTTTGAGTTTAATTTGAGAAAGACGACAACATCTAGAATGTAAAGATTATATATTGACAAATCCTTGTTGTGAAGCAGAGCATGAATGTACATCATCTGTCAAAGTAACCAAGCCCCTTGTCAAAAAAATCGTGTCTCATGCTCATCAGCTATCAGACAAATCCAAAGGAAGATTAGCACAGCAAGCTTCTAGAAGCGGCAAAGACAAGCTGCCTATAGAACTTGCAGATGACGTCAAAGAAACAGCATCACGGGGAAACTTCCTGAATTCTTGAGCTGGTAACAGAGAAGGGCGCATCCATCTGGCTGCCTATCTGTCAGTTCAAGGGATGGGACTTGATTTAAATGAGATAATTAAGTTTAAATCAGTAAAACAAGTAAGTAAACTTGTTTTGGCACTTGCATGCTCGTTCAGCTATGTAATCAAAATCAGCAAGTGAGGACAGCCAACAATATTCGGTAGGGCTCAATTTAACAGGGGTTACCAATTAAGTTAAGGCGTTGCTGTCAGTGATGACGTGGCATTTGGATTCATACATATAGTCATGAAGCCTTTCTTCTACTGCCCATTTCAGCCCTAAGAATTCTCAGCGCTAAGCTGAATAGTTCCTTTCAGCAGGGGATAGAGTCCTGCTGCCATAGGCGATTACGGCAGACCTCCCATTCTGAGTCTCATAGAGAGCTGCACCTAGACCTGTGCTACTGGCATGAACATGGACTGAAAAGTGTAACTGAAAGTCAGGGTAACCAAGGATTGGAGGTGATGTCATGCAATTGATGAGGTGATCAAAATCCTCTTGGCAAGCTTCTGTCCAGAGGAAGGGTGGTGGTGGTGGTGCCTTGTATCCATTCGGTTGGCCGCCACCAAATGAGTGGTAGAGAGGCCCAGCTCTCTTTCTAAAGTTCTCCATGCATTCTCTGGAACCACCAAAAGAAGGGTCTGTACACACCCACTCAAACTAGCCTCATACTCAGGAAATTCAACATCAAAATACCCAATAAATGGAACATTTTGGCCTGCAGCACAGAACACCCTTTACAACAAATCCACTGGATGTACAACACACTCAGATAAATGGGTCTTGTAAAATTGTGATATCGAACTTGTCTAAGTCCCAGTGTCCAACAGTGCTGAGCATGCCCGACCATTAACTTCTGGAACACACTCGTTTGCTTCTGCAATCAATACCTTCCATCCCCATTCGGAGTGTTGTTGGGGCGTGGTCTTCTCGCTGCACAAAAAGGCACATAGTGGCGACCGACTGCCTGTGTACAATTAGGCACACGTAGAGTGCACAATAATATCCTGAAGTATTCAAGGACGCATGAAATGACGTACACCTAGAATGTTCTACTTAGAATGGGGACTGTTTTTCTGATAATCGTCTACCACACACAACGCCACACTATACTTGAGAAACGATCAAATGTTTGTAAATTATTCCTTTCACTCCTTTAAATCACATTTAAATTTGTCAACGTAGATCTTTGACAACTCTTTCAAGGTAACAGTTTTGCCAACCTCTTTCAATATTCCAGCAACACTATCTTTTTCAATGCCACATTTCTTCGCATTTAACAACTCAACAACTGCAACAAAGCTCGTAACTTGTAACTCTTCTTTCCAGGGAGAGAGTGTGTTTCTCAAAAGAACCATGGCACGCAAATTAAACGTACTCACAATGCATTTATTCCACACAATGAGCATGGAGTTGCTCCACAACTCGTTGGGAACACCTACTTACACATTTTACTGAAGCTCAGAAAGTGCTCAAAAACATCAAGTTCGATTAGTCACCATAGGGGATTCAATACAATCAGAAACCCATAAGGGTTGAAACGTGTAACGCGCATTTACAGCTTCCGAATATTCAGTGCGAACTGATTGGTTGAATGTTTCAGTGCTAAGTACCATATTTGGAAACCCCTTGCTCTTGTTGTTCCAAATATGGTACTTAGCAAATTGAATATTCAGAAGCGTGTTTCCCAGCACACAAGGGGCCGTTACACGTTTCAACCCTTATGGGTTTCTGATACAATACAATACACACCCCTGATAGCGTGTCCGCTGTCCTGCTTGCGTAATGCCATCACGAAAACCACAAGATTCTACTACACAAATATTTGGGGAAGGGGTGGAGAGGAGAAGGAAAAGCTTGCTAACAAACCCCTTGATTTTGTCGCAGCTCAGATTTTTTTATTGACACCTCAGTC
Source organism: Montipora capitata (assembly GCA_949126865.1). Lineage (NCBI taxonomy): Eukaryota > Metazoa > Cnidaria > Anthozoa > Scleractinia > Acroporidae > Montipora > Montipora capitata. The sequence goes on from OX421446.1 coordinate 66,537,024, forward strand.
CCTCAGCGTCCAAAAAGTGCATGAATCCTGCAAAAAATACCAGAGAGAGTAATTCGCTTTTCCTGGACTGATTTTCGCTAAATTTGGTCACTGACTACGCAGGCTAAATGGCGGTGAGGTCTTTTCAAGAAATATTACATAGAGCAGTTAGCTCTGTTGTCGATAAAGGCGGATTTAGTGGGAGCTTGAAAGAAGAGCAACCAATTTCGATTTGTTAAAGTTAAAATGAACCAAAGATTTGACCTTTTTTTTCTTCAGTCAAATTTAATGGAAATTTGTGGCTTAAGTACGAAATAAGCATATTCTAAGGTTTCAAAGTGAACAGGCATAGTATCGCAGAGATATTGGATGTTGAAAAGTGCGTCTTTTCAGCTTTCATTGTCGTAGAGTGGTCGGGTAATAAATTGCAGGAACAATTCTAAGTCTAAAGTAAGCAAGTTCAAGTTTCCCGACAACCCAAAACTACGGAAAGAATGGCTCATAACACCTAAAAGGGAATGGTTTTAAACCTACCAAATTTTCACGGATTTGTGCAGACCATTTCACACCAGACAGCTTCAAACAAAATCTGGCAGTAAAGAATTTGCTTGGCCCAGCTTTCAAGCCACGAAGACTTGATCTTAAAGATGATGCCATACCAACTATTTTCAACTTCAAAAGCGTGGAATCTGAAGCAAAAATATGCCAGAAAAGAAGCCACAACCGACGATCATTGTAGTCCATTGACTAAGCAGTTCCTCATCTATTCGTTCAGCATTAGCAAAACGCAGAAATTTAGAGGTAGGCATGATTCATCGTGTTTAACATATCTAGGAATATATTGAACATTTTTTTCCCTCTTTTTCTCCCTCCCTCTTTTGGGTCTTTTATTAAGTTTTGTAGCGTTGTGAAGATCTTAAATGTCCAGCCAGAACGGTCCAAAGCTAACCTCGTCTTCGCTGTAAAGCGGTATACACTTACCTTTTAGAGTCTGGCAATAATTCAAAAGCCTATTTGTTCAACACCTGACTCCCAAAGTCTTATGCTTTGACTTTCATCATAAGAGTACTGAATTTGTGAGCACATGTTTGATTTAATGGACCACTATTACATGTACTCACATTCAAAACAGACTGGCAGGTCCTAGAGAGCTGGATCGAGGATCAGTGAAGTCAAAGACTCACTGGATATATTCAAGAATGCAGTGTGTGTGAATGTAGCTATTAACTATGCAAAGCATGAGTTTGATAGTATGAAAGCCGAAACTCCCAAGCTGCATGCTGAATTAGTCACGTACACACACTCTGCATTTTTAAGCGTGTCAGTGAGGCTTTGACGTCACTCCTTCCTCAATCCAGCTCTCTCAACATTTTAAAGTTAGCAGTAGCAGATCATCAAATTGAAAATTTACAACTTATATTAGAATTAGGGCTTAGAATTTTGTGAGTTGCATGTTACATGTAAGCAAACACCCTTTTAAAATCCAAGCGAAAAAGAAAAATGATTTTTTGATTGCAGTGGCACTTTAAAGGCCAACTTGTATATATTGACTACAGTGTAATTAATATACAGTGTTCAAATAGACAAAATCATCTAAATCTTGTCTTTATAACATGCAAATAATCAGGAGTATTTTTAATAGGTTACATTAGGACACTGTTTGATGAGCTTCTACTATGAAGACAGTTCCCATGGTACTGCTGCAAAAAGGGACCTCCAACCAATGCTGCAGGCCATCCCTAATCCCCTCACAAGTAAACATCACAAACAAGAAAAGGAGGCAGTTGTAACACTGCATAAATCCAGATTTAACAAAGTAGCATGACTGCCTCCAAGTGACATAAGTTGCCAATCTTCAGTGAGCATATTCAGGACCCTTATAGCTATCACTTTCACTAGGGAAGCTCTCTCTACTTTATTTTACCACACATGATGGAATTGCAATTCTCATTTTTCTTCCCAGCTTCTGGTGTATCCCAAAGGTGTATTGCCTATATAAAGGCAACATATCTGCATGTACTGACAGACAAGAGCAAAAGCTTATTCAACACAAAAAGAAAAGAAAAATCATCTGAGGCAACAAGGTTTCTTACTCCAGTAACCATAAGATTCTTAGCAGTATACTACCTGTATATACAAAGTCATATCAGAAGAAATGACCATTTTTGACATCTTTAAGGTTTAACATAAAGGGATGCTAGAGATCCTTTAGCAGCAATGTATGCTAGTATATTTAACAATTATTCTACGAGGGCACGCTGGATATGAAATGATATATATAACCAACGAGGCGCGTAGCGCCAAATTGGTTATGATCATTTCATATCCAGCAAGCCCGAGTAGAATAATTGTTTTATTAAAAACCCCAACATCACAACTCTTTTATGTTGAATTTATTTGGCCATTTTTTCTCGGAGCCGCAAAACTGTGTATTTGCTGCTGTGTTCAGTGACCATATTTGGTAGTGCAGGTATATGAGCTGATAACCTGTGTCCGGCGAGCCAATGAAAATGCTGGAAATGTGATATTCGTAGTTCAGTTTTTAATAAATTATAAATACATGTACCTATACGTTGTGTTGGAAGCTGAAATGATTTTGCACATGGTACTGGTAACCCCACGACTACAGGTTAGTTGGAGCATGTGGAACAAGGTATGAAGTAGAATGCAGTCATATTTATAAAGGCAAGTTTTTACAAGTTGCATGCTGGTATGTATGTGTATATTTGTCCAGGAGGGGGTTAATCCACAAGATGTTATTCAGCACTGTACATGCACTTATTGCTCTTTTTTTTACCAGAACATGACTATGCCCTTTTCCCTGACAATTTTGATGCTGGGAAAAAAAACCCATTGCAGGTGATTCCCTTACCAAACCCCAGAGTATTTCAGACACTACCCAAAAATTAGAAACCTTTCCAGGTCACACACACACCTGTATTGTTGATGTATAAGAGAAACATCCCACGTGGAATATCATGGGCTATCTATTGGGCCTTCATGGTAAAGTGGTAAATTCTTTGTTTTTGGTGGAAGTGCACTTAGCTATCAAGCTAGTTCACAGGTACCACCTTACTTTTAATGATGTGAAAGTGTTACGACGATCACAATTATTTTTTGTTTATCTGTCATGCAATTCCAGACGTTTCTAGAATTATCTAACAATCTGTAATATTCCAGAAATTTCTTTGATGTGACTCAGCAGTTTCTACAAATAGTACACTTTGTAATACATTATAAATAGCAATAGAACTTTCTAGATGCTTAGAGTAAAAGTATATAAGCAGGCTTGTAAATAATAGAAAATACTCTTTGCCCGAGGGCTTACCCTTGTGGCTGTCTGTGATTGATGGATGCGATAACTGTGATGAAGCTATAATCGACTGTGATAACTTTGGTGGAGCGATAGCCTTTGACCTTGCTATATCCGGAGAGAAGAAAGAGAAGAAGAGATGATAGATGTAAAGGCAAGAAGATAAAGAGTTCAGAGTTTATTATGAAGTCCTTCGTGAGAGTTTGTGTACACAAAGAATCCAGTGAATCAGGAAGGTCAAGAATTGTTTACAGTCAGTGGAACTTGGAGTTCAAAGTTAATCAAGATGAATGCTTGAAAAGCTATGAAAGACAGTAAGCCCGCTTTGCTTTACGAACTGCTTAACTTAATCTTTAACCAAAGTAATTGTAATAGTGTAAAACTAATCAAATAATAGTGAAAAAGGGTAACTACTCGTTGTCACACTTTTGTTGCGTGCCTTATATCGTACTCGGGAGTTATTTTCATTCATGCCTTGTTCGCGGACATCTCTTGGTTATTCCTGCACGTAACAAAAGAAACTTAACAGAACATGATTAAGAACCCCAACTGGCATTTCATTTCAGCAGCATGTAATCAATGGCATGTTCTCATTATAAAATGGACAACAACGACTACTATCAAGCCTTAGGCTTGTTCGAACAATGGAATGAAAGATCGTACTCACCAAAACAGTTGCATGGAAATCATGGTTAATTATAATTATTAATTTTATTTCATAACAGAAAACAGTGAAATCGTACAGAAACGCAAAGCAAACACATGAAATTCCTGAAATAAAAGGTAAAGAAGGTACTTTATAATCTACGGCGACGTTTTCACAGTATGGTGACCACAGCTGGTATGGCTTCACAGTACCGAAAATATGCGTAAAGCCCACAAAGAACAAAGCACGTGCTTCAAATGAGTGACTGCCGTATAGAGTCATCGGCGGTTGCAGCATCCGAATCCGTAGCGGTTCATATTGGTAAGGCTGTACGTTAAAAACTGCAGATTCGACCTCCGCAGCCATTTTCAAAGTGATAAAAACAGTTAAAACGAATTACTTTCCAAGGAACACTCGCACCATCAATCTTCAGCTCACCAATAGTGACGTCACAGTAATGTTAGCTAGTTTCCATTCCTCCTATTTCTAGGAGCGACCATTTCAGACACGTTTTCGTGAGTTCCTTGGATATTTCCGTACTCTTAGTTGTGTTTCTGCTTTATATGCTCAGATTGGACAATTTCTTTGTGATTTTGAGTTACAGTGGTTGTTTTAGTCTTCGTACACTTTTAAAAAGAAAAAATTCCAAAATTTTGGTTCATGTGACCTTTAAAGAGCTCGTCCAAGGCTCGCTGTTCTTCCCACTGGTCCTGGAAAAAGCCTCATTTTTTAGATGCTGGCTCTTATGAAAAGCAATTAGTGAGTATTTTTTTTTATTCCCTCAAAAGTATTACGGTTAGGGTTAGGGTTAGGGTTAGAACAGTAGTAGAACAGTACCGTTCAAATCCTGTTATGTAATGCCGATGCTCTGGGATTTCGAAACCTTGACATTTTTGCAGAAGCAAGTGCCTCATTATTCCTAACTGTTCCTTTCACTTTAACATCAATTTCTTGAGCACACAAGTGCTAAGAACAAGGTGTTAAACCTCAGAAGAGAAAATTGTGCTGGAAAACCTAGTAGTTTTGGTGAGCAAAAAGCAGCATACAGCTTATTTCAGCTGGTTGTAAGCTATGCTTCAGAGGCGCCATAGTATGCTTTTGGTACAACCTTGTTGAGCTGCATAGTTGCTGTATTTGCACAATGATAAGTGAGAGATTTATTATCTGCAGTATACACGTATGGATACTCTAATATTAAAAGTACATAGGGCGCAAAGCGTAGCCTATGTCCTCTTACAGAACGGAAGTCTCTATATAAAGGAGCGTTTTAAAATGATAAAGTACATTTTAATAATAATAATAATAATAATAATAATAATAATAATAATAATAATAATAATAATAATAATAATAATAATAATAATAGTAATAATCCTTAAAATCCTTAATTTTAAAATCCTAATAATAAAAAAATTAAATAAAAATAAAAAAATAAAAAATTTCCTTAAAATTTTCTAATACTCTCTAATTTCTAAAGTTCAAAAAAATTATTTGACGGTGGCCTTGAAGGCCCGCGCTATGTTAAGCGAACTTGAGATAATAGCTTTCTGCATCCTTCTGAGAACCTCCTTTCCTCTAGCGCCCACAAGTTTCTTTATTGTTTTCTCTAAATCTTTAGACCAACTGCCTAGCACATCAATCACTACGTTGCACTGTTCCACAACATAGCCAGGGTACTGCTTCCTTAACACCCAGGGCAGTGGAGCATACTTTTCCATCTTCTCCCTCTCCTTTTTTCTACGGTTGTCTAACTAGGGGCAACTCATTTCAACTGCCCAGACTCGTTTCCTCCTGTGATCCACAAGTCTGACGTCCACTCTGTTATCCTTGACATAGCTTTCTTCGGCATACACTGGTACATCCCAATAAGCTTGAGCTTCCGGAGATTCATACACTGGTTTGGATGCCACTAACGAGTACCATGGTGGTGCTGAGTCCACTAGCTGCAGGTCTTTACACACCTCAAAGAACAACACCTTAAGTGCAGCGTTGTGTCGCTCCAAGTACTTGGACTGTGCTAAAGCAGGACATCCCGCAAGAACATGCGCAAGAGTTTCTGAGTGTAGGTTGTACCTCCGCACAACCTACACATGATCTCTCCTTGTGAAGTTCCTGTTTTGATCTCTGTATACACTCTAGTAGGGGTGAGCTGTTCGTAAACCTCCAGTACCCCGGTAATCGTGTGTGTGGGTGCTGAGGGCCACTCCCGTAGCCAAGCAAAACACTCATCCATGCTCAGATCTTCGTCCTTCCACCGTGCACACAGAAAGCGACCATGCCACTGCTCGCTCTCAATCTCTTCCTGTAACTTCTCCGTCACAGTCCTCCTCAAATAACCCTTAACTTTCTTCCCTAGAATTTCTATATCCAGTGCTTGGCGTGGGCTGCATTTCGGCTTTCGGATAGTTCAAAGTCAAACCCGTGTCCAGCTCCTCCACGTACTTGCATGCCTCCTTAACCAACGAAGTGAATCCCTTCTCACTTGCCCTCTCTTCAAGTTCTGAACTAACGTCATGGTAGGATCTGTATTCTTATACAGATACATTGCAGATTTGATTTTTGTTAGCTTGTATTCTTGCTCAATTGCGCAGAGGCCACGCCCAATCTTGTCCCTGGGTAGATACAACATAGCCGTCGAACTTAGCAGATGCTTCCTTCCGTTCTCACATATTATCTTTCTCGCCTCTATGTCGATCACTCTAAGCTCTGTAATAGGCCAATGCTGAGTCCACATCAAACAGGAGAGGACTGGAAGAGCAAACTGGTTACTTGCAGTCACACGGTTGGAATCAGACCTTAAAGGGCTACTCCAAATTAATGACAACCTTTGCAGGTAAGCCTTTGCCGCACATGCCAATGCCAGCTTTTCATCCTGCATCACAGACTCTCTCACCTCTAGAAACTTGTAACTAGAACTCTCGTCCAGGCTTTCCATGACCCCCTCATGACCTAACCTCACACCTGCTGCAT
>OX421446.1:66548931-66556431 GCA_949126865.1 Montipora capitata
ATGGGACTACAATTTGGTTGTGCATTACAAATGACTGATACATACACATTAAAAATGCTTCAATACCTAGAAGGAACTGGAAGCACATACCTTTGTTATTCTTTATGGCAACACGATCAAACCTTAGCATGTCATAATTTTACATAATTTTGTTTGTTAGTATTTCGGTAAATGCATTCACTCAAAATTCAGGTCATGTGTAGCAAGAAAATTGTTACCTAAGGTGAATAACCTGAACTGTAACATCAAGTTTCATTAGGCTATCCGATGCAACGGATATACAAACCTCAACATATGAATTTATCAAAAGATGAAAAGCTTTGAGGGCAGACTACACTTGAAGGTTTGAAAAGTAAAAAATGTGTATTTGAAAATGGTTTGGCCTTTGACCAGATTATAGTGGATGGTTTCAGTTGAATTTGGTACTAATCTGAGGTTTAGAAGTATTTTAAAATTCATAGGTCAAGTACTTGTACTGCAACTCCAAAAACAATCCTTTTGGGGTGCAGCTATCTATCTCCGTTGGCTAAAAAAGAAAACTTGTATGTGTGGGTGTTTCAGATTGATATGGCACCTTGGCTGTGGTCAAAGCCTGATGTGAAAAAGATTTCTGATGTACGCAAAACAATTAAAAGTTTGCGTTCAAGACTGCGTCACAGATTGGCTGATAAGAAAGACTTGGAGGAGGTAGGCTGGACACGATTTTGTATTTTGTGCTGAATCTGGACCCTATCACTAGCATCGTACTCATATCTCACTGTACTGTGTTTTTTTTAGTTTTTAAAAGGCATTTTTTCTTTATCTCTAACTAGAATAGTCATAACAGCAATAGTCCCCACAAACGTCCAATTATCATCATGATGTCAACTAAAGTGATACACTTATACACCTTGTATGATTTAATTGTTAGTATGAAATGCTCGATCGATGTCTTAAGGGAAACTACGGCCTAGGAGAAGTTTCTCTGAATCGAAAGTTCTTTACCGGTAATGTCATAGTTGACCACTCATTTGGGCTTAATGTGTTTAAATAGCCAACAATAACGCTTCAAAAATGGGCAATTTTAAATTGAAATCCGCCATCTTTGTTTTTGTGTATGCAAACGAGGCTATGACGTAGCAATAGTCAAGGATTTCTCCGAATGACTAGATGTACTTGATGTAAACAAGGAAAATGCAGGCGAGGAGAGCGATACTTTGTAGACTTGAATCTTGATCCAGAGGGTAAATTGTATTAATATTGGCTCCACCATCAATACAGATTTACCTCGTGGTCCTTAAACAGGGTTTTATATGTGAGTTATATGCAGGAGTTTTATGAATCGAAGGAGAGCTTTCAGCGCTATCCCGCGCTCATTACTGTGAAATAAACGCCTGGAAATCAAGTTTAATCTCTTTAAGGTGGCTTTCTACGAGATCCCTGTTACAACTTCAAAACAAACGATCGATTTATATATTTCCATCAAATGGTAAGAGTAAATCGTTTCAGTAGTGTCTATAAAGCAAGCAAAATTTAAATGCACATCAAGGTGTTTATTTTACTGCCTGCCTTTTCTTTAAATTTTCATTTTCCGGTGGAATCTTCTGCTTTTTATTTTAATATGTATTCTAAGTCTAGACAGGTGTCTAGTTTCATCCCCCTCGAAAGCATAAAACCCCAACAGCGGTACTGTTGCTGTGAAAAAGCCTTGTTATGTGTATTGAGCAACATCTGAAAGTTTCATCGGCGAAACAAACCCGTTTGATTAAGCATCAAAGACTGCTGTCGCAGGAGAAAGAAAATGAAAAAGAAAAGAAGGTTCACTTGTCGGATATTTCTATTTCGCATGTTGAAGGTTATTGTCTCGTTTACATTTGCTCTGGCTGATTTTTGCCGCCTAGTTTGATTGGCCAGAGAATGTGCAAGTATTAAGTGACTTCTGTCGCACTTATGGCCTACTGGGCCTACTAGCTATTGAACCACAAGACCTTTTACCATAGTTCATTTTACATTTGAATTTCTTGGAGCAGAAAGGTTACACAGCATTGAGAAAGTGATCAGGGAACGAAGGACTCGGTAAGGTCGAACTGGACAAAACGGCAATTATTATTGAATTCCTGGGGGAAAGTCTTAGTAATTTAGAGAGACTTTTTCTAGACCGTACTTTCCCTTTAAAGTTGAGGTAATGGCCCGATTTTATTTATCCTTTCAATTATTGTCCTGTTTAGGGAGACGAAGTGGACAGTACTGAAGAGCTTCAGAAGGTATTAAGGCAGATACTTATAAACCCTATAAGCATCTAAAGTCAAGGATTGGACACTTGGTTAGTGTGTGGCCTTCTGTGCGAGAGGTCCTGAGTTCGATCCCTATTGACCTTACACCCTTGTTTCGACTTCTTTCCATTCCATGTAGCTTCAGGTAGCTTTAGATGCTTTTAAAACGGAGCACTGAAGGGGGATAGAATGAGCGCACGGTCGGCTTCTGGGAGATCGCCCTCTAGAGGGTAAAGGAACTTCTGACGTTAAATAAGGTCTACGTTTGCCTACCTTTACCTTTACCTTTGATGGCTGCTTATTTAAGAAAGATGAGATAGGCACGGTGTCTTGTAGGAAGAGTACATAAAGTGATTTAATTTTTTTATCTGCAGAAATGAAACTGCTAAAAACAGTCTGAGTCAGCTGAGCGCGTTTATCATCATGTTGTAATTGGGTTTTGTGATTTATTTGTAGGTTAAAAGTGATTTATCAGTTATTTACTTCCAGCTTCACCAAAATTTTGAGGAGGAAAGAAAATGTTTGGTAAGTCTTGACCTTGATTTTTGGCTCAAACTCAAACGTGATTCCTTAGGGTTCATTTATAACGCGTGGCAGTCTCAGTCAAATTTCACATGATGTGTACAATTCGATATCACTTTAACTTCTGCTGTACTAACATATATAATTCATTTCCAGCGTACAGTGAAAAATACTATGATATAGTAGTAATTTAATAGAAATGGGTGCTGCATTGCAACAAGAAGCCAAATAAAAATACCCTTTTTAATGTAATACCATGGCTGATGACAAGACTATCATTAGAAGGATCTATTGGCAGGCAAGGACATTAGACCCTCAGCTGCCCATGATGGTTTAACTGCTATTGCAGAAAATTGGCTACCTGTGCAATTCACATCTTGCATATTGGGTAGGACTGCCAACCCTAAGAGGGTTAGGGTTAGGGTTAGGGTAATCCTAATGTTACATTTTACTCACGGTCAGGGAAAATCATTTGCATAGCATGCCACTGAATGTACACTGTGTCATCAAAAAATACTTTGCAAGCTGCAGTGGAAAATCTGGCGTTCATATTCCAAAGCTGATCTAAAAACACTTTAAAATTTCGCTGGACCATCAGAACTTATCATTGTTTTATTTAAAATGGTGAGATTGTGGTTATCTTTTGAAGCATATCTATTCCATACAGTTGGTTGGGTTACCTGCAGTCGTTTTTTCCTTGAAGAAAGTGGTAGTGTCAGTTGTAGTGTCATTGGCAAACTTCCATGGAAATTGACTCGCCCAGTAGTGTCAAGTGATTAATCATTACAAGAGAAAGCCTTCTACCCATCTGTGTCTCCTTGAAGACTCTGGTAGCCAGCCGGAGTTGCAGTTCCCATCCATTTTGACCCTTTGGTGTCTGCCCTGTAAAAAGTTGCAGTTGACGCTAGATATGTTGAACAGTTGTTGAAGTCCACTAAATCAAACGCCGTCTACAAATCTTGGAGAGCAGTTCTGACAACATATCGAGTGGGTATCCGGGGCACCTAGCCAATGATGGAATTTTTGGTGCTTAGGTAAGAGTGGGGGCATCAGCAAGTTCCGAACTCGTAGCACCTCACACTCAGAGAAAGCTACATATGTATTACAATTGTGGGACTTTTACATCCAAGGCTAAATGGTGCAAACAAAGAACAATAGTAGCGTTGGAATATTATTCATTTGTCTCTCAATGTCGTCACTTCGGATGTAGATCTTAATGTTCCCTTGGCGAGTCACGGTTTCTCTGCTGTCCTACTCTTATATTTCTTGATCGTTGCTATCCATTCTTCCAGAATTTCTATTCCATTATACAAAAATTTGGTTTTATCAACGGAGTTGATAATGTAAATTGGCCACCGTACAGAGATTCTAAAAGCTGACGTTTCGAGCGTTAGCCCTTCGTCAGAGCGAATCGAGGGATTATGGGTTACGTGTAGTTTTTATAGTTGAGTAGGAGCTACGCTATTGGTGGTAACATGGCAACGTGAAAAATAGGAATATATTAGTTAAATGAAAAGCGTTCGTTAATACCGTGAGGATTAAGGGTGCCGATTTGAAAGATGAATTTTTGTTCCAGATTCTTGCAGCTTTCCGTCATACCTAGATGTAGGGAAAGGCCGCAGATAGCCATGTGTTTTTTGGAGTGGTTAGGCAGATTAAAATGGCGAGCGACTGGCTTAGATGCATCCTTGTCATTCTTCTCAACATCGCGAAGGTGTTCGCGGAATCGGTCACCTAGTCGTCTACCTGTCTCTCTGTCTCTACCTGTCTCTGTCTCTATCTGTCTCTCTGTCTCTACCTGTCTCTCTGTCTCTACTTGTCTCTCTGGGTTGCTCGTTAGTTAGAAGAGCGCTCAAAACTAACGAGCAACCCGGCACTTTCAAATGCACACGCTCATGATGCAAAACTTGTCTTTTCATTGTTAACACTAGCAAGATATCGGGACCTAAGCGATCTGTTAAGATCACCGATCGTTTCACATGTATCTCCGCAAATGTCATTTATTGCATAACCTGTACGTTATGCAATAAATTATACATTTGTGAGACAGGTAGACGACTAGGTGGTTAGGGTTAGGGTTAGCCTTAACCGGAGCCCCCCCTTTCTGTTCAGGGTTGGGTCCTCCACCAACCCTGAACAGAAAGGGGGGGCTCCGGTTCTCTCTGTCTCACACTTGGGACCGGGCCCTCTCCTCCGTTCCTCGACGTTTGTCACGTGATAGTGAACTATCACGTGACAAACTTCACTGATGAAGACTGATGGTTTCAGTCGAAACGTTTGTTGATAATCAAGACCTAAATTCCGGAAAAAAAGATTTATAAATTGCTTCACTTGAATTGTATCCGGATGAATGATAACATTCACTTTCACGCTTTTCATTTAACTAATATATTCCTATTTTTCACGTTGCCATGTTACCACCAATAGCGTAGCTCCTACTCTACTATAAAAACTACACGTAATCCATAATCCCTCGATTCGCTCTGACGAAGGGCTAACGCTCGAAACGTCAGCTTTTAGAATCTCTGTAAGGTGGCCAATTTACATTATCAACTCCGTTGATAAAACCAAATTTTTGTATACTACTTCCCCACCGACGCAGCACCACAGTTTCTTTAGAAACTACCCCTTCATTCATTTTTTATTCCATTGTTCCCCGTGATGGGGTTAGGTCTTAGTGAAAAGCCTCTTTAATCCTGCTTGCTTTATAAATGAACTTTACACGTTTCAATAAGCCGATTTTGAACCACAATTAAGTGTAAATGTAGAAAAAACAGCATTTATTGTGATTGGTTTTCACTGCAGTCAAAACCTCGAGACCCTTATTTTGTGTCCATAATAGTAGGCTGCAAGAATCAAAGTGCCGTTAATATGCTCGATGCAATATAGACAATGCTTGTACAGTAATTTAATATCTTTAATGTATTTAACGGGCTGCTTTAGAAAGAAGCAGCACCCTTAATTCTGTGGACGAAGATTTTTGCTTTGTCTGTTATTCAAGTTTCCCAACAAAAGGGGCTTCTCGGCAAAGTCAAACCTTTCATCTGAAAATTCAACCACTACGCAAGCGGTTGGAAGGACGCAAAACACTTCCTCTCTTTCAATAAAACTTCAAAAGAACTTCTTTCTGAACAAATTTGAGATGTTTGAGATGGAAAATTCGCAAGTTAGGCTAACTGGATGGCATTTCTGAAAGAACACAGGAACCCATGTCAGATTCACTACTAATTAATGTACACTGTACTTGTTTTCCTCAAATGAATTTTTTTTTAATTTCTCAAGCCTGGTTTTCGAACAATTGCAGAATTTAGCTACTCAAGATCTTGTAAATCTTGTGTAGTTTGTTTCACTAGAGGTTATTTTTTCCCCGCTTCAACTTTCTCGCTTTCTTCCTCCTTGTAAAAAAAAATTACCTCTGGCACCCAGGGTAAGCGTTTGTTGACCTAATCATGAAAAACAACAGACTACAATTTTACGTAACCATGTAAAAACTGTCAGTTTGGTTCCACGAAAGTGTCCGTAATTTCGTAGTTGAGGGAGCCATTTCCAGTCGAAACTCTATAGCTTTCGCCAGGATCTCGATTTTGTCCATAATAGCATGACGTCCGCAAGGGGAGAGTTGACTGTGGACGCTTTTAAATCTACCGTCTGAACCGCGAATTGAAATAGACTATTTTTCCAATCCCATAATGCAAGGCGTTTAGGGGGATTCTTTACACAAAAACAATGAAAACCCTAACTCTTAGGGACTGTATCATGTTTCAGTGAACGACATCCATTGTTTGAATGCAAATAATCCCCCAAAATTCCCTCGAACAATTCTGGTCTTATGTCCCACCGGCGACGAAAAGGACCAAATAACTAATCTCCCAATATGAACTGTATTATGGGATTTGTGAAAACAGAGAATTTATTTTTAAAATCTGAAATAGGTTTACCATAGTAGGGTTCTTGGCATTGAAATCGATCAGCAGCTATCTTGGGACAAGCACGTTGACAATGTTGCCAAAAAAGTTAGGTCAGGAATAGGAGCCTTGAGGGGAATTCAGGAGTTTGTTGAAAGACACACCTTATAATGCTATAATCCAGCCACACTTTTATTACTGTAGTATGGGATATTCCAGGCAAGGGGCTCTCTAACAGGCTTAAGAAACCTCAGAATAGATCAGGTCGACTTTAGTGAATCTAACCAATGAGACTCCTGCCACCAAGGCCTTACACTGGGTAAACCTAGACACTCAACAGGTAGGCAAAAGCAAAACAAATGTAGGAAGTAGTCAGTGGGTTGGCTCCTAGATGTCTTACTGATCTTTTCGCAAGTAAAAATGATACACCCATTTTAACGTTTAAAGATTGAAATGATCTTCTTATTTATCGGAACAATTTACCGTATTTACCGTTGTATAAGTCGCCTCCCTTTTTTGATGGCAAAAAACGCAGTTTTTCTCAATTTCCTTAATTTTTGAGATAAATGTTTGTTGGATACTAGAAGGGCATTAAGGGATAAGCACAACATTACAGAATTTGCAGAGTGTTGAAAATGACTTGAAAAAGGGTGCATAACGTGGAAGGTTTAATTGGTCCACACGTGTTAAAACTTGGTTATCTCACGTAACGAACAAAGCAAAAAAAACTCGTAACCAAAACACGAAGTTTTCAAAAGTATTTTAATCAGCCAAGCGTGTAACAATTGAAAAACATTACCAACCAGCATTTGCCAGGTTAC
>OX421446.1:66561431-66563931 GCA_949126865.1 Montipora capitata
TGAAACAGACAAAAATAATTTGTTGGCGGCCATTTTTGCATTCGGTCAACACTAGTTACAAATTGAGGCAGACTTCAAAAGCTCAAAGAACTTGTTAAACTTAGATAAATCTCTAATTTTAAGCCTTTTAGCTTTGATAACGAGCCAGTTATTAGCCATCAAAAACTGATCAATTTTTGGGTGACGAATTCGCTAATCATCCCATGTACCTTCTTTGTAAAATTGCGAATTTTCAAAGCGTCGTTGCTTTGAGATTATCTGGTATATCGGATTTACATATTCAGAGACGGCTCATTCTGAACGCGGAATCATATATTGAACTGCAGATATGAAATCAAGTCAAGGATCATAGCTTCACTTGACAGCTCATTATGCAATTAATTTTCAATATTCAATACTTCATTCCCGGGCAACTGATTTGAAAAACAAAACCTTATGCTAACGACGAAAAGGTAGAGAAAGATTCCCTTAGTGTCATAAAGGCTATTTACAGTACTTCTCATTACATGCTGTTAGGGAAACAGAGCATTTGTTCAAATACCTCTGATGATGAAGCTTGAAGAGTGGCAAGCATCTGATGAGTATTCAACACAGGTATTTTTAATAAGAACAACTTTATTTGTATGCTGCGTATAGCCTAAATTGTGGTGCTGTGCAAATGTTTATGTATAGAAATGACTTTGCATTATATTTTTTACATTTTAAAGTGAATCTCTAATCATTTCCTAAAACCATAAAACATCTCAGCGATCAGACAGCAGCACATTGTTCCTTGCCTTCCCACAGGAAATGATTCACATTCTTAGAGATGTTCTGGAAGGCTTGCGTGATCTGCATACAAACAGCATTTCCCATGGTTGTGTAGACGTCCAGACTGTTTTAGTTGAGAAGGTAGATGGACTGTTTCGAGGGAGGCTGGACTTTTATCCAATTAGCAACCCGGTAAAGTTATGTTGTCTTACTAAGCATTACGGAGATTGCAATGCCAACATTTTAAGGTAAACGTATATCCTCAGGGCCGTAGTTAGGGGAGGCCTGTGCCCCTCCACTTTTTCTCCCAAAAAGTAAAAACATGTGCACACGAGTATAAAATGTTGAAAGTAGAATTTCTTCTTTCAGAAGTTTGAAACAACAGGATGTCAATAAATCCAGAGAAAATCAATCCTGATAAACTTAATTACAGTACCATTTCCCCAGTATTTCCGTATTTTTGGTTCTTTCATTCGGTGATACAAAACTACGGGAACAAAAACTGGGTAAAATGTGGCAAATCGTCTTGACATCCAGGCGACTTACTCTCTTCTTTACTGGATTATTCTTTGGAACATGATCTAAACTCAAAAACCCCAGAAATCCAACCAGAATTCGCTCTTATCCTCGGTAAGGCCCCAGGATAATAAGGCGAACGTCAAGGATGAGAAGTAGAAGCGTCTTGCGCTGCAGAAATGCCAGAGAGCAGTTCTGAGATCGGCCAGGATTAAGCTGTCGTTGAGTCTATTGAAGCAGTTGGTCCCAGTTACCTCTACTTGGAGATAGACGAAATCAACCAAGAAATCATTTCCTTCTAAGTCCTACGGCAACAGGAATAGGTTAAGTCTATGTATGCCTCTAAGGCAACTCAGACAGTCTAGTGCAGGTAATGGATTCCCGGTAATGGGTATAGTGACTACAAATTTACTATGATGACTCTTACACATGAAACTTGTTTTCTAATTTAGACATAACCCTTCTTTTGTGCCCTAACCCTAACTCTCCCTAAGAAATGCATTCTGCTTTTGTTTTCATCCATCAAAAACTTAAAACTTAAAGGCCCAAACTGCTGGGAAATGCACTTTCTGCTATTTTGTTTTCAATTATTTTCCAGAGGGAGAGGAAGGGGGCATGACACCCATATCCCCAGTCCCCTGCAAACTACGAGCTTCCTCCAAACCCCAAACCCCCAAATTTCAAAATACAAGTTGCTTACGATGCTGCCCCCTCAGAAGAGTTTGTTCAAATATTGAGACCCTTACTGGCAACCCGACTGCACCAGGGAAAGTTCTGTCTGGGGGCATCATTTTGCAACTGGTTTGTGCACTGACAGGGGTACACTCCAAGAAGAATGAAACGTAGTGTAATTTTTATGGAAATGAGTTTTTCAACTGGGTTGATATGGTAAATTGACCACCATAAAGTAATTAGAAAACTGACATTTCGAGCATTAGCCCCTTCGTTGGAAGGAATTTAGTTGAATCTCTGCTTTGAACTTGCGTTATTTTGAAAACAATCATTGTTGAATCTTGCCTCATGCTACAAATTGCAGTTCACGAAATCTAAAACGATGAAATTGTATTTGGAAATTTAAGCTTTTAGTGGCCGTCGCTAGTTCAGGGAAACCTGGTGCGAGAAAGTAGACAAGGGAGGTGAAACCTCGTCATAAAATAGGCAGTGTTAACTATTTAGGAATCATTCCAGTTGTTCAGTGATGTATTTACTCCTGTGTCTCTGCAGGATTGTAATA
>OX421446.1:66578931-66598931 GCA_949126865.1 Montipora capitata
AAACTCTTTCTCAGGTTGAACACACGAAGGGGGCAAAGTGAACGGAATAGCGAAAACGAAACAACTACAGACACAAACGAGCGTGGCGACACCACAGAGTGACACATAAATGGCAAAACTTGGCAAAGCACGCGGTAGACATGTAAACTAAGGACCCGGGCCATGAGAGTGAAAAACATAACCTCGCCAACCTGAACTTGGGCAGCGCTTGATGTTGTTGTGCTTCGGCTTGAAGTTGTTGTTCTTGAGCTTGAACCTATCGGTCCTGTACTAGCGGCTGTCCTTGTCCTGGGCCCTGAACTTGTATACGGTTACTTACTTACTTACGTACTTTATTTATTTATACACGGTAAAATCTTCAGTATATATTACAATAAAAAGTTTCATTACAACTACAATGTACACTGTTTTACAAGATTGCCTTGTGGGAGCCCGACTGGCACCTACTATATAGTTGGTCAATTTTCCTTTTAAAGTATTCTAGGGAGTCTGATTGTCGCAAGCTGATGCGCAAACTATTCCATAACAGTGCTCCGCTATAACAAAAAGCACGCTTGCCATAATTTGTGCGCGGCAAAGGCAACTCAAGTTTAGCCTCTACGTTTCTTAAGTTGTATTGCGTACTGCGGGTACTGAATGAATTCTGGAGGTACGCTGGGGTTAGTCCATTGATTGTTTTAAACATTAATATAGCTTTAAGCTTTTGTCGGCGAGTAGTTAAATCATCCCAATTTAACAGATTTAAAAGGAAAGTAGCACTTGTGTCGTAATTGGACCTGCAATCGTGGACAAAACTCTTGGGAAAAATTCTAGCTTAAGCATCATTTGGCACGCACTCACAAAATATCTTGGTCCTTCCCCCCTTCCCCCCATACCAATGTTGGTAATGTGATGCAAAATACTGTGCAAGCCTTTGGTCGCTTTTTAAAACAACATTGGAATGGGGAGATGGGGGAAAGTAGGAAGAATTTACTCTTTATCGCACAGACAAATTAGAGCGTCACATTTTCCCAACGAGTTTTGTCCAAGATTGTGGTAATCGCCCTGGCAGCCCTATTTTGAAGCTTTTGAAGTTTATCACTTAAGGTTAAGTTGCAATCGCCCCAAACGGAGCTACAATAATCAAAGTGGGGTAAGATCAACGCTTGATAGATTTGGAGGGCAGTGCGCTTTGAGATGTATGGTCTTATTCGTTTAAGGGCGCCTATAGCTGAAGATATCTTCTTGCTAAGATCACCTATATGACAAGACCATGAGAGGTATTCGTCAATTATCACGCCTAGTGATTTAGCTTCTTTAATTTTAGTGATTAATTTAGCATCAATCTCAACGTTTACTTGATTGTCTGAGAATGAATTTAAACGTTGGTTTGACCCAATAACCATAAATTCGGTCTTCGCAACATTCAAGCTCAGTTTGTTGGAAATGAGCCATATATTAAGACTTCTTAACTCTGGATTTAAACCTTTCTCAAGATCAGTCAATGTGCTGGCAGCAACGGTTATGTTAGTATCATCAGCAAACATCCTTCGGGAGGTCAACCTAAGGCAATTTGGCAGATCGTTAATGTAAACTAGGAATAAGAGTGGTCCTAGGTTGCTACCCTGTGGGATGCCACAAGAAACCGGTACAAGAGACCATTTCTGACACGATCTTTCCTTATCAGTTCATAACCCGCTAAGTATACCTCGCTGTCGTCAATAGTGAGGTCCAATTTCGTTTCGTTAATGGAAAGTAGGTCACTTTTAGAATTGGACATGAAAACACCCAGCTCTTCAATGTGGGCTAACAGACTATTTATATTAAGGGAAGCCATCACTAAGCCTCGACCGAACGAATTGATCTTAACATTATCAATGGACGTACCCTGAATAATAGCGTTGCCTCTTTCGTCCCGCAGTACGTGTGCAGTGGGCTCCCAAACGGCAATATCCTAATCACTATGAGAAAAAAATCTAAAATATTTCGAGCTAGGCGAGAAGTTCCTATTCTATTTAAATGGAGACCACTACGATTGAGATGATGGTCAGCAACAATGTTGGAGTGGGTAATGATCTTCCATTGGTTTTGGCGGCAAAATCTCTTAAGGTCGAATTAACTTCCTCCACTTGAATTGCTAGTTGCCCGTCATCAGATCGGGCTGTTAGACTCGACAGAACCACATCTGTGTCTGTTGCATCTCTCTTAATCGAACTCACAAGGTTAATAATTTCGTCAGAACAGGCAGATGGACTCTC
Organism: Montipora capitata; assembly: GCA_949126865.1. NCBI lineage: Eukaryota > Metazoa > Cnidaria > Anthozoa > Scleractinia > Acroporidae > Montipora > Montipora capitata. The sequence goes on from OX421446.1 coordinate 66,581,169, forward strand.
ACTTTCACGAAGGCTGTTTGTGCCAACATGAATAATGAGTTGGTTTGGCTTTTTCCTGAAGATAGGCTTGATATGATCGCGCATATCTCTGATGGTCCAGCCTGGAAAGGTAGCAACTTTAACTTTGTTGTTATCTTTGGACATCTATGCGCATTTAGATGCTTGAGAATGGAATCACCAGCGATTATGATGGTACGGGAGGGATTCTTTTCCTCTCTGTGTTCGGAGTTAATGCCATTCTGTTCTGTATGAACGTTCCCCTCTGTGTTCGGAGTTAATGCCATTCTGTTCTGTATGAACGTTCCGCGGGAACGGCCGTAATGAAGTGCTGCGGCTTTGGCTCAGACGCGAGACTCAAAGTTCAAAGCAAAAAAATTCACACTGGACCAGAACGGCGCAACTTGGCGAAAGAGACCGAAAACCAGAGAAGGTTTGCATAAATAGGGAAATGAGTTCCCTGGGGACTTGCATAGCATTGTATCCTAAACCCTGAGGTGTTACAAGGATACCGGCGTTGCGCGCAGGCTAAATCCGTGGCTATTTTGACAGTGAAAATACCATAATATTCTTTGTTTGTCCCCTGTTACATGAAGTAGTCTTTAGGGCTTTCCCAGAATTCAGGGGAGGAGAGATTAAAAGCATGGCTTCGTTGAATGTTGTTTGTGTTACTCGTTTCCTTGAGTATTGACACCTTTTCTTAGCGATAAACATGGTATCAGAAGTGAACAAATTCAAGAACTACATTCTTTAACAGTAGAAGACTGCGAGGTGAGCGATTTCATTTGAAGCCAGTTCGCTGTTGCAGTATTTCAGCGTTCTACGCATTGAACACGTGGAAGTCTATCAGCCGCCATATTGGATCTCTGCTCTCGAAAGCACCGAAATAGTGAGTACAAAGCTTCTCTTTCATCATGTCAGTTTATACCATACCGCCACCGTCACCTATGAATGTAAAGGACGATGTTTCAACCAACTGAAAATTGTTTCGACAAGCATGGGAATATTACGTTACCGCTACTGAGTTAAGCAAGAAATCTAAGAAAGTTCAGGCGGGTGCATTATGTAGCGTGATGGGTTTGGAGTGTGTGAAAGTAATGAATAGTCTTACTGCTCCAGCCCCTGAGGACAAGAGTGATCCTGAGAAGATTCTCACCGCTTTAGGCAACCATTTCATGCCTCAAAAACATCTATTGTTTGAAAGAGTCAAGTTTGGATTTGCTAATCAAACTGAACACGAACCTATTGACCAGTATGTTGTGAGATTGCGCCAGCTGGCAGAATCTTGTAAATTTGAAGGTCTCTGTGAAAGTTTAATTCGCAAAACACCGTCCATGCAGCAGACAAACAGAATCTTGGAAATAAAAAGCAACATCAACGTAATCGGGGACATGAATGAAAGCAAAGTAAACAAGAAAAAACAAATGCAAGGCAATGCAAGTTCTGTGGCACCAATCATCCTTACGATAGAGCTAAATGTCCAGCGTCTGGTAAGACTTGCCTTAAATGTGGCAAACAAGGACACTTTGCCGTCGAGTGTCAGGAAAAGAATCGAGTCTCGAGTGGGCCAGCCAACAAGGTACATCACATAAGTGGAGCGCCAGGATATGCAGAAGGTGGTGAGTCAGCATGTGAGTCAGTATCCGACTCTGATGAGTCTGTCTTTGTCACTGAACGTGTTGGAGTTGTTCGTAGTAACATGGGCAAATCCTCTTTCATGGTACCACTCACATTTCACACCGAGCACAGCCCTGTCATCAGAACTCAACTTGACACAGGGGCAACATGTAGTGCTATGTCGTATACCGACCTCCTAAATATATTGCAGAGTGGGGAAATCGAGCTGGACCCCCTGGTGGGAAAATAAGATTGTACGATGGACGTGTGGTTGAGCCTTAGGGATCATACACCTTCAGAGTCAGCCTGAACAGTGGCTCAGATTGCAAGATCTCTTTTGACATCTTGGAAAACGCCCCTTGGCCCATCGTCGATGGCAACACGTGCATCAAACAAGGCTGGATATCTCTAGGATCAGATCAGTTTCTTCACTCATTAAACAGTGAAAAGTACGAACCCCTCTCATTTGACAAACTTATGAGAAATTTTGAAGATGTGTTCTCTGGTCTCGGTTGCCTCCCCGGGGAATATCACATAGAGATTGATCCAAATATCAGACCAGTTCAACATACTCCCCGAAGCGTTCCAGTACCCCTCAAAGCAAAGCTTAAGGAAACGATTGATCAGATGGAAAAGGAAGGGATCATTATCCAAGAATCCAAGCCAACTGATTGGATAAGCAGCTTAGTAGCAGTGCAGAAACCTGGGAAGTTAAGAGTATGCATAGCGAGCCATCAAAGCAAGCCATCAAGAGGCCAAAGTACCAAATGCCTAAGTTTTGCCAAAACTAGCCAGAGCTAAAGTATTCACTGTCTTGGATGCGAACGATGGTTTTTACCAAGTAAAGCTAGACAAAGAGAGCTCGTTGCTTACTACATTCTGGACCCCATTTGGTAGGTACAGGTACTTACGAATGCCACAAGGTATCAGCAGTGCACCCGAAGAATGTCAGCGTCGTCAGAATGAAGCGCTTGCAGGTCTCAATGGTGTAGAAGTAATTGCAGGCGACATTCTGTGCTATGGCAGTGGAGAAACTATGGAAGATGCTCTAAAGGATCATGACAGCAATTTGCTGAACTTGATGGATCGTGCTCACAGCATGAATTTGAAGTTAAAAAAGAAGGAGTTGAGGTTGCGGCTAGACCAAGTCACCTATGGGCCATTCGTTCACATCTGAAGGACTCAGGCCAGATCCCATGAAAGTGGGGGCCAGCGTAAGCATGCCTCGACCAGATGACAAGAGAGCAGTTCAACGCATCCTAGGCTGTGTCAACTATCTTTCCAGATTTATGCCAACTATTTCATAAGTGTCTGAACCACTACGCAAATTGACCGAGAAGAATGCCCTGTTTGTGTGGGAAAGTCAGCAAGAAGACGCATACCAAACCATCAAGAGTATGATCAGTTCGACACCAGTGCTCAAATATTATGATGTAGCCATTGAAACTACCATCCAATGCGATGCATCAGAGTCTGGTCTGGGAGCTACGCTTCTCCAGAATGGGCAGCCTGTGGCGTTTTCCTGAAGATCACTATCAGCTGTAGAGCGCCGATATGCATAAATAGAAGAAGAGTGCTTGCCGATAGTTTTCGCGTGCAGCTGTTTCAATCAGTACCTATATGGAAGAGAATCAACTACAGTGGAGACCGACCACAAGCCATTGGTACCAATATTCCAGAAATCGCTACACTCTGCACCAAAACGGCTGCAACGTATGCTCCTTCGATTGCAGAAGTACACACTTCATGTCAAGTATCTCCCTGGACCACAGATGTACATCGCTGATATGCTAAGTAGAGCTTACCTCCAAGCGGATCACAGCCAATGTGAAAGCATCCCAGAGTATCAAATCTTCCAGCTCAGCCAGGAGCAATTGTTGTTTCAAGAGATTGCTGACATCAATCAATTGATTACATGCGTTTAACAGAAGGCACTCATCAGCAGATCAAACAGTGTACAATTGCAGATGCCACATTGCAAAGTCTCATGGACATGATTATGACAGGTTGGCCGCTTACAAAAGAAGAAGTTCCGGTTTGTATCTGTGAGTATTGGAACTACAAAGAAGAGTTAACAGTTCAAGATGGTGTCTTGTACAAAGGAATGAAAGTGATTGTCCCTGCTTCTATGAGATCTCAAATGATTGTAAAAACTCACTCCAGCCACCTTGGGCCTGACGCTTGTGTACGGCGATCACGTGATGTGCTATTCTGGCCGAGCATGGCAGACCAAATCAAAGATCAAGTTCAGAACTGTGAAGTTTGCAATGACTTCTTAGCTAGACAACAAAAGGAACTATTGATGGCTCACAAGGTCCCTGAAAACCCTTGCTCAAAGGTTGGTCAAGATCTCTTCACTCTCGGCGACGAGAACTATTTAGTGACTGTGGATTACTACAGTGATTATTTTGAGCTTGATTTCCTATCAGACACTACTGCAGAATCAGTGATAGATGCAAGCAAACGCCACTTTGCACGTCATGGCATTGCTGACATGGTCACCGATAATGGTCCACAGTATTCAAGTGCACACTTTAGCAAGTTCGCTCGTGAATGGGAATTTCAGCACACTACCATTTCACCATTACATAGCCAAAGCAATGGGAAAGCTGAGTCGGCAGTCAAAATCGCAAAGAATCCGGTAAAGAAGGCAAAACGAGGTAACAAAGATCTCCAGATGTCCTTGCTCGAGTGGCGTAACACACCCAACAGTAATGGTTTAAGCCCAGTCCAAAAATTGATGACTCGAATGTCAAGGAGCACCATTCCAACAACTGAAGCATTACTGAAGCCAGGGGTTATTGATGGAGTGTACGAAAACATTAAAAGGAAGAGACAGCAGGCCAAAGCAGCATATGACAAGCATTCAAAACCATTGCCCGAGCTCCATGTAGGAGAAGCAGTAAGGCTTCAGCCCGTAAACCCTAAAGCACCTTGGGAGAAAGGTTCATGTGTGGCAAAAATTGGACCACGTTCCTATCTTATTGAAACAGAGGGCGGAAACCTGTACAGACGGAATCGCAAGTTCAAGATCCTAGCCAAGAACTGGCCCCATCGGATAGCAGTGGCACGAATCTGCCTAGTCATGCAGAGTCACCAACTGGGTCATTACCAGATGCCAAGGCAGATTCTCCTTCAAAACAGGCACCAACAATGAGACAAACTCATGAAAGGCACCAGTCTAATGCAGTTGAAGAGACTGTGACTTCACAACCACAACAAACTGTTGTTACTCGAAGTGGCAGAACCAGTGTGCGCCCTTCCAGGTTTGATGACTTTGTCATCTAGAGACAATGAACTTTGAACTTTTAACATTTGTTGAGTTTACCGCACTGAAGAAACGATGTTGAAGTATAAGCACTTGAGAAGTGGTTGAGTTGCTGCTAAAGAACAATTAAAAAAAAAAACAACAAACAAACAAAACATTTTAATTTTTGTTTTTTATTGTTAGGTCAGTTATGCATGGTTTTTGATTTAACATTTTATTTCTGTTACATGTTTCCCCATCATTCTTTTTTATTGTTACAAAGGGAGATGTTACATGAAGTAGTCTTTAGGGCTTTCCCAGAATTCAGAGGAGGAGAGATTAAAAGCATGGCTTCGTTGAATGTTGTTTGTGTTACTCGTTTCCTTGAGTATTGCCACCTTTCATAGCGATAAACATCCCCAAATTTTGCATAAGCATTGTTTCCAGTTTCTCTTGGGACTTACAATGGTCCCAAGGAAAAAAAAAACAATGCTCATCCATACGAGACAAATCTCACGCCTACTCACAGCTCCAGACCGCCCTTGTCAATTTAGCGTAAGAATTCGCTGGCTTAAATATTCAAGGGAAATATTAAATACATAATATTTAAAGATATATTAATAAAGCCGCAGACAGTGTCCTGCTTGGCCAGTGAAAACACTAGTTTACACATCTAAAAATATGCAGACGCATTTGTCTGCACACGTCTTCCCCGAAATGAAAGCTAAAAAATTAACAAATCTCCACCCCGAACGGGAGGGCAAAAGAAAAGTACATTTTCTTTTATTATATGCTTTCACTTTTTAGAAAACACAACTAAAGTTTAAGCTGAAACGGATCGAGCCTACAGCAACCTGATGGGCTAGCAAGGAACGAATCAGACGGCACCATTTTCGTTCCAAGTAACGAGTTAGGGTGGTATAAAAAACCTCTTACAAACCAAAACGTGCGGAACGGTTCAGAATTTTACACAACCTTCCGACATCTACTGATATAGCAACTGACGAGAATCGTAAGATTCGAAACCGCGGTCTTGCTTGAAAGTTACAAATACTGTAGGAAACAGACAACTTTTTTGAAAGACATGTTTCGGCATGCTTATGCCATCATCAGTTTAATGAGTGTGAACGGTTATAAAGTCTACGGGTAGATGAAAAAATTATACAACATGACATAATACAAAAGCGGGTACTAATTACAGCGTGATACCAGACATCAAGGTGTAAACTAAAACGTGAGAAAAGTGTTGTAATGCTGCAATTGTTTGTTAAGTTCAGGTTTGATCTTATTTATATATGGCCCATTATTGTCTTGACGCGATAATGGGTTTTATGCAGGGGCGGGGCCTTATCTTATCTTATGGTACAAGCTGCAGAGGTTGATAGCCATAACGATAATGGGCTACACCACACGCGGAGCGAGCTACAAATTCGTCACCTCTGCTATCCCTCGCCCCTTTTTCTGCCAGCGCCGATCGTGTTAGCTGTTTAGCTTTCGAGGCTTACTTCACTTTCTTTCGTTGGAAACAGGCAAGTTCAACTTTTGTAGCCCTAACTTTTACTCAAATAAGGGTGTTTATCATTATTTTGGCTATCGGTCAGCTTCGGTTTACCTTGCTGTTAGTGCCCGCTCTTTTTTCTACCTCTATGGCTAAACATCGCGTGCTAATAATCGGGCACTCTTTTGTTCACCGACTAGCGGCGTTCGTGCAGAAGAAGCGGCACAAGCATGCGTTTACCAGCCTTAGTGATATTGCGGATATTCATTTTCATGGCGTTGGGGGCCGCACAATCGAGAAATTTCGTAAGTTTGACTTAGAAGTCGTACGTCAAATTGCTCCCAAGATCATTATTTTAGAGCTTGGGTCCAATGATCTTGTTAAGCTCGCACCTGAGACTGTTGGCTCAGAGCTAGAAAATTTAGCTCGAGATTTACATGATATACACTCAGTTGAAGTTGTTGTAGTAGACCAAGTTCTGCGGCGACGTACGCGGGACTCAGTGGAGTTTAATTATAAAGTGGGCCAGCTCCATCAATATCTTAAGGTAGTGCTAGAACATTTGCCTTTTTGTTATTACTGGCGACACCGAGGTTTCTGGAACTGCAAACGAGACCTTTATTTACCTGATGGGGTCCATCTAAACAATTTAGGTTACTATAAATTTACGCGTAGTATTCGGGGAGCTGTTTCGAAGGCTGTAAAGTTAGTGGGTGTGTCCGTCGATTAAGTCAATCGTCACGGGCCATTGTTGCCCTCGTGATTTTTTATCGGCGGTACCACAAAATATTCAATATGCGCATCCTAATCTTGTATACAATTTTCGCAGGCTATTATATTGGAATTTGTAATTACTTGCACTTGACATTTTTGGCGTAATTAGTGTGTTATCACCTGGCGGCTATTGTTATACTACATTAGTGTGCCCAACACACTCAGGCCATTATTATAGGACGTTTATAGTCCTCTTGAAATGTCTCGGATTGTATTGCACTTGACATTTATGGCGTAATTAGTCTGTTATCACCTCGCGGCTATTGGTATACTGCAATAGTGTGCCGAACACACTTAGGCCATTATAGGACAACTGTCCTTTTTGAAATGTCTCAGATGTTTGATTTTGTTATGTTGCCTGCTTCTATATGTACTTGATATTCATTGGCTTTCGCATAAGCCTTTACTGAATGTCTCGGATCTCTTTATCCTGATTTATTTGTGGCATTTGATTCATTGGCTTACATGCTTCCAGCCTGTTAGGGCAAGCGAAGCACACCCACTAATTGTGAGCTTCGCAGCGTCTTAATAGGATATACGCTTGAGTAATATAATTTCAATTTTTCATAAGCATGCCTCCTAAACGAGCCTCTAAGCGCCGGTCATCAAAAAGTACCACACCTGCGGTAGCGGTGAAACAGCAGCGATCAGAGGGTTAATCAGCGTCCTTGCCTGAGAGCACAACGCCTACTCCTCAGTTCAGCCCCACAGTCCTGGGTGAGATCATATCGGGGGCCTTACAGTCAGCCGGCCTCGGCATCCTAAATATCTCTCCCGCAGTTGGCGAACAAAGGATTAGTAATCCGTCCATGCCACAGCCCACCGTGGTTGAAGATGCCGCCTCGAGGGAGATTGCAGAACTGACGAACCCCGTGGCTCCGGGTAGGCTAACCTTTGCGTCCGAGAATCCGGACGACACGTTTTCCAGTGTCACTTTTGACCTCGAGTCTCGCGCGTCTCGGATCGTGTCAAGGCAAAGATATGGGCCAACGAATACGTTGAATTCGCGTCTCTCCTCTCCGTAGCACCGGAGGAGTCCAAATATCGATTATCTGTCACTCATAGCCATGATCAGCCTATTCTTTGCCTTGAACACGTTAAACCCAAACGGCGCGGTTTATCAATTGATCAATGGGTGACTGCATTTAATGTGTTTGTAGCCGTTTATACCATTAGGGTTCCTAATGCGATAAGTTCTCTAATGACGTATTGTGAGGTGGTCAGGGACATTGCAGCAAAACAAGGCAACTGGCGATATTATGACGAGCAATTCCGATTTCTTCGCCGGTCTAAACCTGACCGATACCCATGGGATAACGTGGCTTGGGAATTATGGCACCAGGCTATGCATAGCTCCCTCATCACCTCACGCCAAAATTCCACCTATGATTTTCGAGCTAGACGGCCCAACCAACGTCCCTTTCAGTCCTTTCCCAGAGGGGTTTGTTGGAGATTTCATTCCGGTCAGTTCTGCAGGGGCGGCAATTTCAAACACTCCTGCTTCAAGTGTGGGGCAGTCCATCCCGCAAGCCAATGCGGCGCTACCAGAGCTCACAGTACCCCAAACAATGCAGCCCCTAGCATACCCTCTGGGAGTGACAGTCAGGGACGAACATCGGTTGCTGAGCCGCGGGCCAACACCGGTAAGGCCCGACCGTCTCGCCTTTTATCTTAAGGGTTATAACAACGTAACCTCGGACTATCTTATTCAAGGCTTTCTTCACGGTTTTTCAATACGATATTTTGGTTCTCTCCTTGCAATCCGATCCCCAAATCTGAACAGCGCCATGGACAATCCTACTAGCGTAAATGATAAATTGTCAAAAGAGCTCGCAGCTGGCAGAATTGTAGGTCCGTTTGATTCGCCTCCCTTTGAAACTTTCAGGGTATCGCCCCTAGGCATCGTTCCCAAAAAATTGCCAGGGGAATTTCGGTTAATTCATCATTTGTCTTACCCGGAGGGGTTATCTGTTAATGATGGTATACCTAAAGAGTTAGCCACCGTAAAATATGCCACTATCGATGATGCTGTTCGGCTCATTAAAGCAATAGGAAAGGGCTGTTTTCTGGCTAAAACAGATATTAAATCCGCTTTTCGTATTATTCCCGTAGCCCCCCGCGATTTTCCATTGCATGGAATGGAATGGCAAGGGAAATTCTATTTTGACAAATGCCTGCCCATGGGGTGCTCGTCGTCCTGTAATATTTTTGAATCATTCAGCACTGCGTTAGAATGGATTGCTAAAGATAAATTACGAGCGTCGTCGGTCATACATATTTCAGATGACTTCTTATTTATTGGGCCTTCTGAGGCAAAATGTCAGGTAGACCTCGATAATTTTCTTTGCGTTTGCCGTCGTATAGGCGTTCCGATAGCGGATGAAAAAACTATGGGCCCAACCAATGCTTTGCAATTCGCGGGGATTACCTTAGATACAGCTTTGATGGAGGCTCGTCTTCCAGAAGACAAGCTTGCCAAATGCCGTACCCAATTGGCTGATTTTTGTTCTCGAAAAAGCGTTACTCTGAAAGAGCTGCAATCTTTAATTTAATTCCTCAATTTATTTACGGACGCGGCTGGCTCCTTGGGTTACGCCGCAATATTTGGCAAACATTGGTGTTTTGGAGAGTGGCCCTCCGCTTGGAAACAATTCAATATCGCTATCTTAGAGTTTTTTCCGATTGTCCTGGCTCTTGAGATTTGGGGACCACTTATGCGTGACAAATGTATTGTTTTCTTTTCGGATAATCAGGCAGTTGTTGAGATAATCAATAGGGAAACTTCTAAAGATCGTTCAGTTATGGCTTTGCCTAGGCACTTTGTTCTCTGCACTCTTAAATACAACATTTTATTTCGTGCTAAACACATTGCTGGTCGCGTTAACCGCGAGAGCGATGCTTTATCTCGCTTACAGGAAGAGAAATTTAGATCACTAGCTCCTTACGCAAACGAACAACCGACACCGGTTCCAGCTGGCTTACTACCCCACAACTGGTGCATCACTTGAATGACCTCCTGCACTCAGCTATTACCGGGGGTTCGCGTAAGACTTACCAAAGGGCTTGGACGACATATCTCGATTTTTCATCTGAATTTTGCGAGTCGCATGCCTCGCTCCTTCCGGTCTCGGTAAACAATTTAGCGTTGTTTATATCCTATCTGTCAGCGAGGAAGTTTGCATCTTCGACAATCTCGACATATGTCTCCGCGTTAGGTTACGTGCACAAGTTAGCTAATTTCCCTGACCCCACTAAGAATTTTTTGGTGCAGAAGATTCTAGCGGCTCACAGTAAGCTATACTCTGCACCAGATGTTAGGCTTCCGATAACACGTGGCGTGTTGCAACGTTTAGTGCTCGCGCTAAATCATACCAACTCATCCGCATATCAAAGGCTGTTGTTCCAAACCATGTTTTTGGTGGCCTTCTATGGCTTTTTTCGAGTAGGCGAACTCACAGCCAAGGGTGCGAATCTGAAACCTTTAATTCAAATACAAAACCTAAATTTCCAGACAATTGCGTGACCGCCGCGACAATTGTCATCGCTGACTACAAACATAACTCTAGTAGGCGCCCATTTTCAGTTGTCTTGGACTGCGCAACGGGAACAGATTTTTGCCCAGTGAATTATTTACAACGTTATTGTTCTATGCGGGGTACCACTCCGGGCGCCTTGTTCTGCTTCGCCGATGGTTCTCCGGTTAAAACTAGCCATTTTGCACAGCAACTTCGGCAAGCCCTAAATTTTTGTGGACTCGATTCATCCAAATACAAATCCCACTCTTTCCGGATAGGCGCCGCATCTTCGGCGGCTGACAACGGCTTATCAGACGCTCAGATTTGCCACCTTGGCCGTTGGAAATCCGATGCATTTAAGCTATACATTCGTCAACCTTCCGAAGGGTTTAAGATTTAAGCTCGCCTTTCAGTCAGGGGCTGGGGCAATAATTTCATTTTGTAATCTTCGTTGAACTACTTCAACTGCTAGCTGTAGATCACTGCTCGCCTTTCAGACACGGGCTGGGGCGATAATTAGAGTAGTAGTTCCTGTATAATTTTGACTTGGGTATTTCAGCTTGATTCCGACAAGAGCCGACATGGGCCGTGTTTGTCTAATACTGCTCTTATTAGTGTTTATTCGATAATTACGATGCCGTTGGAAACCCGGTGCCTTTAAGCTATTCATTTCTCAACATTCGGAAGGGTTTAAGACTTACGCTCGCCTTTCAGTCAGGGGCTGGGGCAATAATATCATTTTGTAATTTTCGTTAACCTACTTCAACTGTTTGCTGTAGATTAATGCTCGTCTTTCAGACACGGGCTGGGGCGGCAATTTTAGCCAAGTAGTTCCTATATCATTTTGATTTGGTTATTTCAGCTTGATTCCGACAAAAGCCGGCGTGTGCCGTTTTTGTCTAATAGTACTATTATTAGTGTTTATTCTATTATTCCGATATCTTATAGCGTGACCAGGGTCAGTTTGCCTGTCTGACTCGGGCTAGGGCAACAAGTTTTAACTCGTGACAACTAGCCTTTGGCCGTAAGGGCTTCAGGGACATGTCAGAGAATGGCCTGGTGTTCCTGATGCCTGAATAGTGTGTATCCATCATCTATAGACTTGGTATTTTTCTGCTGTAAGTATTTTCATAATGCGTGCGTGCCTACGGCTTGGGTTGGGCCTCGCCACAGGATGTGGCTTGTGGCTGTTTTTCGCCCCAACTTAATTCACTGAATCAAATAGAGGGATGTTTAATTCACTAATTTGACACATGTCACGTTTGAATGGTTCGAAATAAACGCCACATCAGTGGCCAATTTAATCCAAGTAAAGGTGTCCGTGATTCAGTGACTTCTAGCCGCATGCACGACCGCAATTATAGCCCTTTTATTTTAGTCTTTAGTGCGCTAGGTTTATGTTATTTTTAGGCGCCGCTCTCGGCATAAATGGCCCATTATTGTCTTGACGCGATAATGGGTTTTATGCAGGGGCGGGGCCTTATCTTATGGTACAAGCTGCAGAGGTTGATAGCCATAACGATAATGGGCTACAGCACACGCGGAGCGAGCTACAAATTCGTCACCTCTGCTATCCCTCGCCCCTTTTTCTGCCAGCGCCGATCGTGTTAGCTGTTTAGCTTTGGAGGCTTACTTCACTTTCTTTCGTTGGCCCTCCACCATTCCCTGAACTCCTCCTCTGCTCTTGCTACTTTACTCAGGGGCTGGCTGTTTTTCGCCCCAACTTAATTCACTGAATCAAATAGAGGGATGTTTAATTCACTAATTTGACACATGTCACGTTTGAATGGTTTGAAATAAGCGCCACATCAGTGGCCAATTTAATCCAAATAAAGGTGTCCGTGATTCAGTGACTTCTAGCCGCATGCACGATCGCAATTATAGCCCTTTTATTTTAGTCTTTAGTGCGCTAGGTTTATATTATTTTTAGGCGCCGCTCTCGGCATAAAAAAAGCTTCTTTGAGTTTTAAATCAATTGAGTTGCTGGCAGAATCCAGAATACTAAAGCACGAAGGGGAGTATTTGTTCTTACATAAAGGGGGATGTGTTGAAATGCTTAAAAATATGCGAGTTTTTATCGCTTTCCGTGTGTTCTTTTATCCTGGTAGAAAAGTGGCGACTAGTTTCTCCAATATAACGGGAATTACAACCCACACAAGAAAATTGGTAAACTACCATGGATTTTAGAGCAACAGGAGTACGTTCTTCAACACTAAACATGTTTTAAATTTTAAATGAAGTGAAAACTTGATACAAGGAAAGGTTACGTTTATACAAACGTTGGCCGTGTAGCACTTATATTTTAAACAGAATTAACTGACGAGAGTGTAGTGTGACGTGAAGTGCTAGATTTCTATCCCACGGCCTGCCCCACGGCCTGCTCCCGTCTGACCTTGTAGCTCAGTCGGTAGAGCGGTGGAGATCTAACCCGAAGGTCGTGGGTTCAATTCCCACCCTGGTCAGAGTTTTTCTCTGTCCTTGTGTGGGCCCAGTTCCATCAGTAGGGCTAACGCTCACATGGTTCATATGGGATAGAAATCTATCACTTCACGTTACACTACACTCTCGTCTGAAAACTTGATAGTTTGATAGTTAGGTCAGATTTGCAAAAGCCCTTGGTAAGTTGTCGGATTTTAAGTTTCGCTATTTTGGAATAATGGCCGACAAAAGGGAGTTTAAAATAACTTGTATCATTGTCATCATTAGTGTTCCGGCTTTTTTGAGAAAAAGACCCTTCAAGATACCGCTTGAAAGTTCTGTCAATAATGTGCGAGGGAAATGAATTACGTTTCAAAGTGTGAAAAAGTTTATTAAGATCGTTTTGAAGGCCTAGGTTATAGATTCGGTCGATAAGAGTTAGGATAAGGCCAATTTTATAGCATGATGGAGTAAAACTAAAGAAATTAGTTAACAGACCAGTGTAAGTTTTTTTTAAGAAAAACTGAAAAAACACAATCACACGAAGAGTTGTCGACAAGTATGTCAAAAACGGAGAGTTTACCATCATTCTCCTTCTCAAAAGTGAATTCGATGTTGGGGCGCCGTGAATTGATGTAATCAAAAAATGACATAGCATCCTGTTCGTTGTGAAAGGCACAGAAGGTGTCGTCAACATAACGCCTATAGAGTAGAGGGTGATCCGAATGGTTGAAATTATTTAGCCACGTTTCTTCCTGGAAACCAAGAAAAAGATTCACTAGGATGGGTGCTAGCTAGTGGAGAGCCCATCGCTACCCCATCATTTTGATCATAAAATTTGCCATTAAAAACAAAATGAGTCTCGGCTGTAGCGACTGAGAACAATTTCTTAAGGTCGGATATTTTGATAGGATTTTTTAGTTGGCTGAGAAGGGGGACTTCAGCCGGTCGTGCTCAGGGAACTCCAAAGACCTCATCTCGAGGCCGTGGGAAGGGAAGTATGACAATACAGCGACACCAGGAGAAGGTCGGCTGCCTCTCGGGCGCTCTGTTTCCTGCCCCTGGCTACCTGGAACCGCGTTCTCTGGATCCTGCAGGCTTCCAGCACCTCTTCCCTAACGAAAAACAAAGACAAGGAAAAAAAACAAGGTTTTCTAGGGCGGGACAGCTAATGAAATACATGCTCAACTTATGCGTTAACGAAGGACACATTTTAACTAGTTAACCTAAAGCAGAACTGTGACCATGAGATTCACTTGCACATGCTTACGTCTCTCATCGCCAATCCATGCACCGCACCAGACGGGCCCAGTTTGTTATTATCCTTGCTGTTACCACTGGTTTGGATGCGAGCCCAAAAATAACCTATAAGATAGAGCCCTAACCCTAACCTCTTTAAGCCGACAGCACCATACAAAAGAAATACAATCTAGCCAAATCACTGTCAAATACATCTCTACGGCCGATTTACGGTGAATTAGCAGTTAGGCGATTTCTATTCACCAGTCCATCCAGCTATTAGCGTCATGAGCCCCTCTTCGCCTGCATGGTTGACCAGATCCGTGGAGGTTCCACAGAGTTGCATTATTATTTGCACGTCCCTACAGTCGGGAGCCTGAGCCCGGTGCAGGTACTTCAGGGGCTATAGGAGGGCGTTCATGTGGTAGGCGAGTGTGCCTGGAGTGAGTGTCTTTAGTCCTGTGGAGAAGGGAGGAGAAGGATTACTTGCATGGCGGAACATGAAACCACTGCAGCGCGAAAAAAATAACCTAGCAGCGAACCTAGGAAAATTCTAGATATAAAACGGACTCGCTCACCTGCAAATAAACGAAGTATCTAGGCAGGCAGGTCGGAACGTTGGAGAAGCTTGCACGTCAAAGGTTCCCCCGTCTGATGCGCATATCCCAGAAAACCTTTTAAGTGTAAGACAAAAGCTGTTAGCCTTTTTCGCTGCGACAGAGAGAGGGAGAGAGAGTTGAGCACCTGCCGCACATGGCTAGCAAATCCGGGAAGATTGCGCGCCTAGCGAGAAACGAGGCTTACGGATGCGACTTACATAACATTTTCTCCTGGACCTTGTCAATTGTAGTGAAAGAAAGGCACCGGGCGGTTCTTTTCAGCGAGTGCTCTTTGGTGGTGAAAAACGACTTGCATTCAGCCTATTCTATCTGGGTATGGTACTGTGCTCTGAGATCATACATGGGTCGTATTCAGGGGCCGAGCGCCTAGCACAGCTCTTTCCGTATGACCTCGTCGAGCCGCGCCCTTAGCAATTCAATCTCCGACCGCCGGTAAGGGCGTTTAGCAGGTCAGGCATTATTATTATTATTATTATTATTATTATTAACAGCTTGCTTAGATCTCCGGGTAATTGCTTCTTTTTGAGAACATAGGGCTTGCGGGATGAGTCGGCTTGTGCGTTCATCAGGCGAGCTTGCTTTGGCGGGATGCCTGAATGGTATTCGCTGCCTTGAACCTCTTAACAAGTTGAAGAAGAAGCAGAAGAAGAACGGCCTGCGGCTGCCTGGTTGAGCAGATCCCTGGAGGTTCCCCTGAGTAGCGTTATTATTTGCACGCCCTTATAGTCGTGAGCCTGGGCCTGGTGCAGGTACTTCAAGGGGTACAGGAGGGCGTTCACCTCGCAGGGGATTTTACTTGGAGTGAGGTGCCTCTGGTCCTTTGGAGAAAGGAGGAGAAGGATTGCTTGCATGGCGGGACATACATCAACAATAATTGAGTACTTGGGCGTTGACCTGCACCCAAATTTGAACCTTGGATCGCATTCTGAAGCAACGTACGAGAGAGAGCAGCAGGCAGCGTTAACCTTTCAAGATCAATCCGTCCGTCGATCGACCAAAAATGTGTTGAAATAATCTACGAGACCAAGGCCTTGTCTATTTTTGCACGTTGCGAATTGCACGGACTTGGTTGGTCAGACACTCGAAAGAGTCTGATCACTAGGAACATTGAACAACGAAGCTCGATAATCATTGGCAACAGTAATCTCAGATTTCCATCACCATAAGATTTAATGAAGCAAAAAAGATGCCATTTTGTCTTTGCCTTCAAAATAACGTTCGCACCCCTTTCAAGTCCTAGGTTGAAAGATTACTTCACTCAAAGACCAAAAGAAACAATGGTTTGTCAGTTAAACTGCCTAACGTTTAATGACAAAAAAGAGCTTTTGCTACGAGGGAGCCAAGATTTTCAACGAACTGCCCATTGAACTCAGATCCATAACTGGCAGACTTTTATCTAAGAAAGCACTTAGTGAACCCTTTGACTAATTCATGGAACTTTTGTGATTTTACAACATCCATAGTTTCTTTATATCTTGGCATTGTTATCTTATTTAAATAGTTATTATTTTTAGTTTACGGGAACCCATTGATAAGTGTCTTGTACACTAACAGGTTATCCTGTTTGTAAGTATACGTTGTTATTATTATGCTTATTGTTATTATCATCATTATTATTAGTAGTAGTATCATTATCGTTATCGTTATTGTTATCGTCATTATTATTATTATCATTATTATTATTATTATCGTTGTCAATGATTATTATGATTATTATTGAAGCATCCATTTCCTCACCACGTCAATGCATTCTATAGCTTGTATAGAATCAGCTTCAGCATTGCTGTCGAGTGGTTTGAAACTCAGATACAGCTACGTATCATCCGCGAAACAATACGCATCAGGAAGATGATGTTCCACGATTTTAAACAGCTTGATCGCATATATTATGAATAACAGAGGCCCTAAACATGAGCCTTGAGGTACTCCGCAGTCCAAGTCATTAAAATTTATGCTCTTGTTTTAAGTGAACAAGATGTTGAATTTATCCAAAAAGATGGAAAGCTGTTAATCAGATAATTTTTTTAAAAATAGTTTTCTTATTTATTTATATCTTGTGTATAATATGATAATTCACGTTTTTATCTAATTTAATTATATACAAGATATGACAACAAGATACATTTCTCATGGTGTACAATTATCACCAAACCAAAAACAAACATTAGCAAGAGCTATAAATAGCAGATCACCAGTTACATTACGACTATCTAATTCTCAATTATTAGGTCCAGATAAGCTCATGCTTACAAAAACACAACTGACAAAAATCCAAAAATCAATGAAAAATGGAACAGGAACAGACATTAAAAATAGTAAAACTCAAATACGAAAAGTTGGTGGGAATATTTTTAGTTTAGCGACTAAATTTTTACCAAAAGTAATGCCAGCTGTTAGTAAAATAGGAGGACCTTTATTAACAGGCGCTTTAGCTGGATTAGGTGAAAATCTCATCGATAAAGTATTTGGCAAAAAAGGAGGAATGATAATACCAAGCAATAAATTAACGCAAATGGTTCCAATGCTAAATTTATTGACAGCAAAACAAAAGAGCGATCTCAATAATGCTTATCAAGCAGGTGGAAATATGTATTTAAGACCAACAAAAAGACAAATGCAACATGGTGGTTTTTGGGGAGCTTTAGCTTCAATTGGCATACCATTAGCAATAAATTTATTACCAAAACTGTTTGGTAAAGGTTTACAAGTTGATAAAACGCGATCTCGTAGATCATAGACCTTATTCATAAATGGCGGTCACATTTATAATCCTTTTGTCCACATGCAAATTAGCCTACCAAGCCTCATTTCAGAGCAAGAATTCTTTTCAATTCACTG
>OX421446.1:66603931-66606431 GCA_949126865.1 Montipora capitata
CAACAAGACAAAGAGATCACAGAACAAAAGGCAGAAAGAAAAGAAGAGCACACAAGAGCAGAAGGAAGCGCCAAATATGCAAATAGAACAACCACAAGCTGAGCAACGTACAACTCTTCTGATTGGTGATTCCATGGTCCAAAATATTCAAGGACGGAAACTAGGGAAAGCTGTCGGCCACAGAGTTGTCGTAAAGTCGTTCTCGGGAGCGAATACCAGAGCCACGAGCGACTACTTAAAACCTAATCTAGAGCTCAATCCGGATCAAGTTATTACTCGGGCCCCGTAGGGGCTCGAGTTATAAAAGACGTTAGATTTCAGTCTTTTTTTTCCTGTGCAGCAAAATGCACAATAGAAAAACGTGGCCGTGTTTGATTGGGCAATGCACAATAGAAAGCACGTGGCGGTGTTTTGATTGGGTAATGCACAATAGAAGCCACGTGGCGCTGTTTACTTTGGTTATTTAAAGCAAACCACGTAATCCAAGATCATGAAGAGCTCTTTGATGCGTTGTTTGGATTACTGAAGATCGGCATTGCGTTGGCTTAATCTATTTCTTCTTGGGGCGCTCAAAGCACATACAAAGAATGGCATACGCTTTTCGCGGTAGACCCACACTAAAAGATGTCAAGCGTCAGCTTCGAAACGGGTCGTTCCGCGAACTGAATGAAACAAGAATATACTCGAATGTAACTGAAATGGACGCAACTATTGAAAGTGATACAAGTCAAAACACCAATTCTTTAATAAGCAGCGGGTACCTTATTGAGAACTACTCTAAAGATGACAGCGGCAAAGAAAACAACTCCACAAACAAATGGACGCTATATTGGATTCTTCTGAAGACAAAGTAAAAACATTTGCACAGCGAACAAATGGCCTCACGCTGGTACTATTTTCACCGCGAACAACTTGAACAGCCTCCTGCTCAGTGTACCATTGACTACGGAGATAAGTTTTTTGTCTATTACGTTTTTTTCTTTTTCATTGTTAAACAGTTTGTTTCTTGTAATGGTCTAGCTTATATCCTTTGTTCAAATAGCCATATCAGCGATCGTGTTCACTGCCATCTTGTGTGTATAGTTCTGTTCTAGTTTCACAAGATTTGATGTCATCAGTGGAAAATGTGATCAGCTCTTTAGAAAATAACTTTGATGTAGTTTGAAAGGCTGTACAGTTATTTGATTCTCAATGATAATAAAGACTTCATTCTGAAGGAGAAAGACAGGTCTCGATAAGCAAAAGTTGTTTACTTTTGTTTTGATTTGCGTGAGCATCGACATAGACGTGCCCGAGAACCAAGCAGAATTACAGAGAAAAGGCTGAGACGTCTATTGTATAACAGCAGAAAAAGGAGGAAACTTGCAGGAACGTATTTGGGTAACAACGTACCGAGGTCATCCACATTTCATCGTATTACTAGCAAGGGAGATCACTTCCTCGTAAACACAACAAAAATATCTACTTCAGGTATGCGTTTAAATCTAAGTACGTGGTACAGTGTATGGACCACTTTTCCAAAAAGCGTGGATGAACAGGTAAATGCAAAATGAAACTTAAATTTATGCAGATACCCGGTATGATTTGTAAAAGAATGTTTTGTTTTCTCAGAGTGAACTATTTACACAGCGAGTTAGAGTGGCCAATCGAAACAGAGTGTGTAATTGGAAATCTAAACAACTACGAGATACAAAAACAAACTTGTGAACACGTAAACCTAAAATATTCCAAATCATAATGCTGACAAACACAAAGGCGAAAGAAATGGATTATGCATAGGACGTTTTGAATATCTGAATGATTTTGGGTTAGATGAAAGCGATATATTGTTAAAAATTCCCAAGTTATCCCTTTTCGTGTTAATTAGTAATGCAAACAAGTCTTAGTAATAAATTGGATTAACGAGGAACCAGTGATTGTAAAGCTAGTAATTGCCATGGTTCGTATGTAACACGTAACCATGAGACGATTCACGGAAAACGGAATTTGAAATGTTATGCAGGGGTAAGTATTTGAAGGTAAAATAGGTATTTGTAGACGTTATTCTTCGATGTATTGTGCACATAAACGAGTATATGTTTTTCTCTTTAAATGAGATTTTACTGCCCTATGAGTAAAATACGATTAATGACATGTGACCGTACTCGCGTTTTTTGTAGTCGGCCGTTCAAGGTCATAAAATCAACGGTTTTGTTGTAAATAAAACGAGGACATAAAGACTTTGTTCCCATGGCCAGATCTCAGATTATAACGTACACCTGCATTGGCCAAATCTGTTAAAGCCTTATTCATTATTGCTAAAGAGCACGTGTAATGCCTACCTGCTACATAGTAGAACCTGTGCAACTGGCTACTTTAATAGACAGAGTCTAGCTATAAAAGCCTCAGTCAGCCGTCCAAGGTTCACCTGGCAGTTTGTCTTCTATAGTAAGCCAACTAGCTGTTTGCAATTTGTTAAAGTTTTTCCCCTCCCTCCCTTTGGGGATGGGTTGGATATATC
>OX421446.1:66618931-66624440 GCA_949126865.1 Montipora capitata
AAAAAACTTTTGCATGTATTGCTTGCAATGCTTCAGCTCTGAACAAGTTTTAACTGATCACAAAGAAATATGTATTCAAATAAATGGTGAACAAGCTATAAAAATGCCTGAGAAAAATTCAAAAGTAAAGTTTAATAATTTTCATAAACAATTACAAGTACAATTTGTAATATATGCCGATTTTGAAGCAATAACAGAAAACGTTCATGGTTGTAAACCAAATTACGACAAATCATACTTATTCTCATCAAAAACATACCGATTGTTCCTATGGTTATAAAGTTGTTTGTTGTTATGATGACAAATACTGCAAACCAGTTCAGATTTATAGAGGTGAAAATGCTGCATACAAATCTATGGAAAAAAAGCTTGAAGAGTTTAAATATTGTAAAAATGTTATTAAATACAAATTCAACAAGCCTGTAAAAATGACAAAAGATGATGAAAATAAATTTAGAAAAGCTCATGAATGCCACATTTGTAATGAAAAATATATTAACAAAGATATTATAGTAAAAGATCATTGTCATATTACTGGAAAATACAGAGGATCAGCTCATCAAGATTGTAACCTAAATTATAGATTGACTGACAAAATACCAGTTATATATCACAATTTAAGAGGTTATGATAGTAAGTAAGTAAGTAAGTAAGTAAGTAAGTAAGTAAGAACCTGTATTTGACTTCGAATTGCAGATAGGAACCAATTATGCTAATATCTTCGAAGAAATAAAATAATATATAAAATAAAGTAAATAGACTAAGAATTAATGTACATAATAAATAAATACATATAATATAGTCATTTCATTATGCAAAATATTGGTGAAATAGCTAAAAACCACACATACAAAAATAAGAAAGGAGAAGAATGTCAAATGAATATTAATGCTATCCCAAATAATATGGAAAAGTAAATGGCTTTCATGCTTGGTAATCATTTAACATTTAATGATGAAATGGTATATAAAAATGAATCATATATGAACTGCGGATATGAAATCAAGTGAAGCTATGGTCTTCGCAGTTATGAGCGCAATTTTTGCAATTGCGTAGAGAAGCCTGAAAAATTCAGGACTTCAACGGGGTTTGAACCCGTGACCTCGCGATTCCGGTGCGACGCTCTTTATTGATAGCTTTCAATTTATGAGTCCAAGTCTTGATAAACTAGTTGGCAATGTACCTGATGAATCATTCAAATACACAAAAGAAACATTCAAAAATGAAATTTTCCAGCTTATGAAACAAAAAGGCGTTTATCCTTATGATTATATGGATAGCTTTGATAAATTCAATGACACAGAACTACTAAAATAAGAAGACTTTTACAGCATATTAAATAATGAGCATATAACAAATGATCAATACAATCATGCTCAAGATGTGTGGAATAAATTTAATTTAAGATCTATGGGTGAATATCACGACCTGTATCTTAAAAACGACATCCTATTGTTAGCTGATGTATTCGAAAACTTTAGAAAAACATGCTTGCAGTATTACAAGTTGGATCCATGTCATTATTTTTCATCACCTGGTCTTAGTTGGGACGCTATGTTAAAGATGACTGATATCAAATTGGAGCTAACGACTGACCTTGATAGGTTTCAGTTCATTGAAAAAGGTATGCATGGTGGAATATCATACATAGCTAACCGATAATAATAATAATAATAATAATAATAATAATAATAATAATAACGTCTTTATTAAAAGCATCCGATAAAATTACATATCTGATGTAACAGTAAGAATTACAGTGATTAAGATGAATAAAAAAGACTAAATTGATTAAAAATACATATGGGGTATTTACACAGCAAGATTATATTTAAAAATTAATCTATTAAAAAAGCTATCTTTAAAACGTTCAGTGTTAATGCGGGGCCTGACGATGGAGTTCCTTCGAAGGTTTACAGTATGGTCTTTGTACCTTGGGAGCAAGCTTTTTAATGGATGATAATCGCGTTTGAGGCTACAAAAAAGGCGTCTGTCGCTTTTCTCCAAAAGTTCATATATGCTGTAATTGGCCGATGTATAACGTCTCTTGTAGCATCTCTGAAGAAACTTTTGTGTAACAGTAAGATCGGAAACACTTGCAGCATAAACCGAAAGACCGTATAATAACTTAGGGATCACAACTGAATTAAAGAGGTGGTCTATTTCATCTTGTGTATATCCTTCTTTACGTAGGCTTCTGATAACAAATAAACACTTGTTGGCTTCTTGGAGCTTGGCCTTGACATGCAAGCCAAATTTACAATTACCTTGAATTGTAACGCCTAATAAAGAAATGTTATTATATTGCTTGATATTGTGAGACATTGGGTAGACTGTAGAATTGCCTCTCTTACGCATGATTATCTCCTTACATTTACTAGTGTTACAATACATGTCATTTGCAACAGTCCAATTCATAAACTTGGACAAGGCAATGTCAGATATATCGGGGGAATCCTTAGTAATCGTGACTAAGACGGTTGAATCATCTGCATACTTAAACAAGGATATATCTTTGTACCCATCTATCTCTAGGTCATTCAAAAATATGTTGAAAAGATATGGGCCACTGACACTTCCCTGTATTGTTCCCTTGTTAACAATTTTCCACTGGCATGTCAAGTTATTAAAAATCACCCTTTGTCTTCTGCCGTCTAGAAAGTTGGCATACCAGTTAACAATGAATAAATCAAGTGGACTATGTTTCAGCTTTTCAACTAGGAGATTGTGTTTAACGTTATCAAAGGCTTTAGAGAAATCCATCGTGAACATTCTCACCGCTAAGGTGTCCTGTTTATCCAATGCCGCAAGAAATGTATGCTGCATTTTCAATAGAGCGTTTACACAACTTCCACCTGAACGGTACGCAAATTGAGAATTGTTCAGATATTCCTCCAGGCACCTCTTGTTAAAAATATTATACACTGTTCTTTCAAACGTTCTGGCAATAACTGGAGTAACATTGATTCCTCTAAAGTCTGCATATTCGACTGGTGTCTCGACTTTTGGGAGTGGATTGATGCTGGCCTCTTTCCAACGACTTGGCCTGTTAAGTTGTTGTGATTACATCCGCGGCTTATCGACGTGTGCCTCTCGACTGGGCGTTTGGTAACCGTGCTTCGACCAGGCAAATTGCCCACGCCGAATCCGCCGGGAGATTTTAACCAGCCTGCGAGTACCAGAACGAAAGCGGTGTCGTAAGAAGGCAACGGGAATCAAACTGAATCCGCTGGAAATGGCTCCAGAAGCTCTTTCCTGATCATTCGAGCTGTATAAATCCCTACTTAAGAGTAAATATAGTAATATAAAGACAAAAAAGCCTAGAGCTAAATTACATGTGGCAGCCATGCCGGCGCCTGCGGTCAATCTCGATATTCAAAAGCAAATAATAAATACATGAAAACATACAATAAAAAGGCTGCTTCAAAGTATATTATGTATTTAGATGCTAATAATTTATATGGATGGGCTATGAGTCAATTTTTAACCACAGAAGGATTCAAATGGTTATCAGAAAAACAAATTGATAAGCTTGACTTAGCTAAGTACAGAGAAGACAGCACTAAAGGTTTGATATTGGAATGTGTATTTTAGATCTAAGCAAAACGCTAATGTATGATTTTCATTATAATTATATCAAACAAAAGTATAATAATAAAGCAAAATTATTATTCACAGATACTGACAGTTTGTGTTATGAAATTGAAACTACTGATGTTTACAAAGACTTTTGTAATGATAAAGATAAATTTGATAACAGTGATTATCCTGAAGATAGTCCATATTTCAACAAAGCAAACAAAAAAGTTATAGGCAAATTCAAAGATAAAACTTCAGGCATGCCAATCACTGAGTTTATCGGCTTACGATCTAAATTGTAGTCATATCAACAACCAAATCGGAAAGACCGCTAAAGGAATTTTTAAAAATATTATTAAGAATAATATTAAACATGAAGACTACAAAGATGTACTATTCAACAACAGACAAATACGTAATACCATGAAAACAATCAGAAGCAACTTACATCAACTTGGAAGCTATGAGCTGAATAAAGTGTCATTGTCATGCTTCTATGACAAGCGCTATATCCACGAAAATGGTTTCACAAGTGATGCTTATGGTCATTATAAAATCAACACAAAAACAATCTGAATGATAAAGTTTACTCATAAAGTTTAGTTACAAAGTTTCATTGTCCTTGCTTCATTGCTATACCAACGAAAAATGGAATATCAAGTTTCGTTTACAGATACAAATTCTGTTAAGCCGGTTGCTGTGATTGGTTGAAAAAAATCATACTACTGTCTGATAACCTTAAGACAATATATTGACGATGACTCATTTCACGCTCGTGATTCTTTCCTGTTTCATTTGATTATATGAATATTTAACACACTTCATGCATGCATCCAAAGTCACTTCCAAAATAGAAACCAAAGTGGAAATAAAAATCATTTGAGAAACATTTTTGGTAAAAAAATGAAAGTTGTGGTTGGTTAAAACTGACTTAAATATGGGAAAAAACCCTTCATTTTGTTTTCATGTTCCATTTGATTGGTTATGTGAATATTTAAACACACTGCTTGTATCTTCCAAAGTAGCTTCCAAAATGGAAACCAAAATGGAAATAAAAATCATTTGAGAAACAATTTTGGTAAAAGAAATGAAAGTTGTGATTGGTTAAAACTGACTTGAATATAAGTGTTAGATCATTTTCATGGGAAAACCCCCTATAGTGTGAAACTTGATTTTCGTAAAACAGTGCTCAATACATAGAAGTAGAGCGTAGTATATATGGAAGAAAAAGACAAATCAACTACAAGTTCATCCCTACAAGCCTGTTTCGTGGTCGCCCACTCATCAGGAGATTCCCTGATGAGTGGGCGACCATTTGTTTCTCAAATGTCGCCTGATGAGTGGGCGACCACGAAACAGGCTTGTAGGGATGAACTTGTAGTTAGTTAAAGAGTGCAAAATTGAACATATTACTTATTCATATAACTTATACATATATAAGTTATACTTATACATAACTTATTCACAGGAAACTAAAACATTTTTCAAAAAACAAAGTTCAAGGACAAAAAATTAAAAAAATAACACTAAAATCAGTTTTCCACACAAATTTGCCCATTTTATCGTTAATTATAAATTTTTGAATGGACAAGGAAAATCTTTCTCATTTTATTAGCTTACTTGGACAAAAATTTGACCGAAAACTGACCATGCACAAATATTTTCTAATTTTTTTTACGTAATTCAATAGACCTTATTCACGATAGCCACCATGTTGGATTTGCTATTATCCTGCAAATTAGCGACACACTTCTGAGGGGGCAAACAACACAAGTTTGAAAGGTTATAACGAACATCTTAGCTACACAGATGATTTGTTTCACGTTCATTGAATGTTTATCACCTAACCAGTAAAATACAATCATTACACAAGTTACTTCGACGTTTTTTTAGTGAAAAATGAGCAGATAATGAAGTAGAAAGTCAAAAT
>OX421447.1:2500-35000 GCA_949126865.1 Montipora capitata
AACCCTACAGACTTAGTAACCCTACAGACTTAGTAACCCTACAGACTTAGTAACCCTACAGACTTAGTAACCCTACAGACTTAGTAACCCTACAGACTTAGTAACCCTACAGACTTAGTAACCCTACAGACTTAGTAACCCTACAGACTTAGTAACCCTACAGACTTAGTAACCCTACAGACTTAGTAACCCTACAGACTTAGTAACCCTACAGACTTAGTAACCCTACAGACTTAGTAACCCTACAGACTTAGTAACCCTACAGACTTAGTAACCCTACAGACTTAGTAACCCTACAGACTTAGTAACCCTACAGACTTAGTAACCCTACAGACTTAGTAACCCTACAGACTTAGTAACCCTACAGACTTAGTAACCCTACAGACTTAGTAACCCTACAGACTTAGTAACCCTACAGACTTAGTAACCCTACAGACTTAGTAACCCTACAGACTTAGTAACCCTACAGACTTAGTAACCCTACAGACTTAGTAACCCTACAGACTTAGTAACCCTACAGACTTAGTAACCCTACAGACTTAGTAACCCTACAGACTTAGTAACCCTACAGACTTAGTAACCCTACAGACTTAGTAACCCTACAGACTTAGTAACCCTACAGACTTAGTAACCCTACAGACTTAGTAACCCTACAGACTTAGTAACCCTACAGACTTAGTAACCCTACAGACTTAGTAACCCTACAGACTTAGTAACCCTACAGACTTAGTAACCCTACAGACTTAGTAACCCTACAGACTTAGTAACCCTACAGACTTAGTAACCCTACAGACTTAGTAACCCTACAGACTTAGTAACCCTACAGACTTAGTAACCCTACAGACTTAGTAACCCTACAGACTTAGTAACCCTACAGACTTAGTAACCCTACAGACTTAGTAACCCTACAGACTTAGTAACCCTACAGACTTAGTAACCCTACAGACTTAGTAACCCTACAGACTTAGTAACCCTACAGACTTAGTAACCCTACAGACTTAGTAACCCTACAGACTTAGTAACCCTACAGACTTAGTAACCCTACAGACTTAGTAACCCTACAGACTTAGTAACCCTACAGACTTAGTAACCCTACAGACTTAGTAACCCTACAGACTTAGTAACCCTACAGACTTAGTAACCCTACAGACTTAGTAACCCTACAGACTTAGTAACCCTACAGACTTAGTAACCCTACAGACTTAGTAACCCTACAGACTTAGTAACCCTACAGACTTAGTAACCCTACAGACTTAGTAACCCTACAGACTTAGTAACCCTACAGACTTAGTAACCCTACAGACTTAGTAACCCTACAGACTTAGTAACCCTACAGACTTAGTAACCCTACAGACTTAGTAACCCTACAGACTTAGTAACCCTACAGACTTAGTAACCCTACAGACTTAGTAACCCTACAGACTTAGTAACCCTACAGACTTAGTAACCCTACAGACTTAGTAACCCTACAGACTTAGTAACCCTACAGACTTAGTAACCCTACAGACTTAGTAACCCTACAGACTTAGTAACCCTACAGACTTAGTAACCCTACAGACTTAGTAACCCTACAGACTTAGTAACCCTACAGACTTAGTAACCCTACAGACTTAGTAACCCTACAGACTTAGTAACCCTACAGACTTAGTAACCCTACAGACTTAGTAACCCTACAGACTTAGTAACCCTACAGACTTAGTAACCCTACAGACTTAGTAACCCTACAGACTTAGTAACCCTACAGACTTAGTAACCCTACAGACTTAGTAACCCTACAGACTTAGTAACCCTACAGACTTAGTAACCCTACAGACTTAGTAACCCTACAGACTTAGTAACCCTACAGACTTAGTAACCCTACAGACTTAGTAACCCTACAGACTTAGTAACCCTACAGACTTAGTAACCCTACAGACTTAGTAACCCTACAGACTTAGTAACCCTACAGACTTAGTAACCCTACAGACTTAGTAACCCTACAGACTTAGTAACCCTACAGACTTAGTAACCCTACAGACTTAGTAACCCTACAGACTTAGTAACCCTACAGACTTAGTAACCCTACAGACTTAGTAACCCTACAGACTTAGTAACCCTACAGACTTAGTAACCCTACAGACTTAGTAACCCTACAGACTTAGTAACCCTACAGACTTAGTAACCCTACAGACTTAGTAACCCTACAGACTTAGTAACCCTACAGACTTAGTAACCCTACAGACTTAGTAACCCTACAGACTTAGTAACCCTACAGACTTAGTAACCCTACAGACTTAGTAACCCTACAGACTTAGTAACCCTACAGACTTAGTAACCCTACAGACTTAGTAACCCTACAGACTTAGTAACCCTACAGACTTAGTAACCCTACAGACTTAGTAACCCTACAGACTTAGTAACCCTACAGACTTAGTAACCCTACAGACTTAGTAACCCTACAGACTTAGTAACCCTACAGACTTAGTAACCCTACAGACTTAGTAACCCTACAGACTTAGTAACCCTACAGACTTAGTAACCCTACAGACTTAGTAACCCTACAGACTTAGTAACCCTACAGACTTAGTAACCCTACAGACTTAGTAACCCTACAGACTTAGTAACCCTACAGACTTAGTAACCCTACAGACTTAGTAACCCTACAGACTTAGTAACCCTACAGACTTAGTAACCCTACAGACTTAGTAACCCTACAGACTTAGTAACCCTACAGACTTAGTAACCCTACAGACTTAGTAACCCTACAGACTTAGTAACCCTACAGACTTAGTAACCCTACAGACTTAGTAACCCTACAGACTTAGTAACCCTACAGACTTAGTAACCCTACAGACTTAGTAACCCTACAGACTTAGTAACCCTACAGACTTAGTAACCCTACAGACTTAGTAACCCTACAGACTTAGTAACCCTACAGACTTAGTAACCCTACAGACTTAGTAACCCTACAGACTTAGTAACCCTACAGACTTAGTAACCCTACAGACTTAGTAACCCTACAGACTTAGTAACCCTACAGACTTAGTAACCCTACAGACTTAGTAACCCTACAGACTTAGTAACCCTACAGACTTAGTAACCCTACAGACTTAGTAACCCTACAGACTTAGTAACCCTACAGACTTAGTAACCCTACAGACTTAGTAACCCTACAGACTTAGTAACCCTACAGACTTAGTAACCCTACAGACTTAGTAACCCTACAGACTTAGTAACCCTACAGACTTAGTAACCCTACAGACTTAGTAACCCTACAGACTTAGTAACCCTACAGACTTAGTAACCCTACAGACTTAGTAACCCTACAGACTTAGTAACCCTACAGACTTAGTAACCCTACAGACTTAGTAACCCTACAGACTTAGTAACCCTACAGACTTAGTAACCCTACAGACTTAGTAACCCTACAGACTTAGTAACCCTACAGACTTAGTAACCCTACAGACTTAGTAACCCTACAGACTTAGTAACCCTACAGACTTAGTAACCCTACAGACTTAGTAACCCTACAGACTTAGTAACCCTACAGACTTAGTAACCCTACAGACTTAGTAACCCTACAGACTTAGTAACCCTACAGACTTAGTAACCCTACAGACTTAGTAACCCTACAGACTTAGTAACCCTACAGACTTAGTAACCCTACAGACTTAGTAACCCTACAGACTTAGTAACCCTACAGACTTAGTAACCCTACAGACTTAGTAACCCTACAGACTTAGTAACCCTACAGACTTAGTAACCCTACAGACTTAGTAACCCTACAGACTTAGTAACCCTACAGACTTAGTAACCCTACAGACTTAGTAACCCTACAGACTTAGTAACCCTACAGACTTAGTAACCCTACAGACTTAGTAACCCTACAGACTTAGTAACCCTACAGACTTAGTAACCCTACAGACTTAGTAACCCTACAGACTTAGTAACCCTACAGACTTAGTAACCCTACAGACTTAGTAACCCTACAGACTTAGTAACCCTACAGACTTAGTAACCCTACAGACTTAGTAACCCTACAGACTTAGTAACCCTACAGACTTAGTAACCCTACAGACTTAGTAACCCTACAGACTTAGTAACCCTACAGACTTAGTAACCCTACAGACTTAGTAACCCTACAGACTTAGTAACCCTACAGACTTAGTAACCCTACAGACTTAGTAACCCTACAGACTTAGTAACCCTACAGACTTAGTAACCCTACAGACTTAGTAACCCTACAGACTTAGTAACCCTACAGACTTAGTAACCCTACAGACTTAGTAACCCTACAGACTTAGTAACCCTACAGACTTAGTAACCCTACAGACTTAGTAACCCTACAGACTTAGTAACCCTACAGACTTAGTAACCCTACAGACTTAGTAACCCTACAGACTTAGTAACCCTACAGACTTAGTAACCCTACAGACTTAGTAACCCTACAGACTTAGTAACCCTACAGACTTAGTAACCCTACAGACTTAGTAACCCTACAGACTTAGTAACCCTACAGACTTAGTAACCCTACAGACTTAGTAACCCTACAGACTTAGTAACCCTACAGACTTAGTAACCCTACAGACTTAGTAACCCTACAGACTTAGTAACCCTACAGACTTAGTAACCCTACAGACTTAGTAACCCTACAGACTTAGTAACCCTACAGACTTAGTAACCCTACAGACTTAGTAACCCTACAGACTTAGTAACCCTACAGACTTAGTAACCCTACAGACTTAGTAACCCTACAGACTTAGTAACCCTACAGACTTAGTAACCCTACAGACTTAGTAACCCTACAGACTTAGTAACCCTACAGACTTAGTAACCCTACAGACTTAGTAACCCTACAGACTTAGTAACCCTACAGACTTAGTAACCCTACAGACTTAGTAACCCTACAGACTTAGTAACCCTACAGACTTAGTAACCCTACAGACTTAGTAACCCTACAGACTTAGTAACCCTACAGACTTAGTAACCCTACAGACTTAGTAACCCTACAGACTTAGTAACCCTACAGACTTAGTAACCCTACAGACTTAGTAACCCTACAGACTTAGTAACCCTACAGACTTAGTAACCCTACAGACTTAGTAACCCTACAGACTTAGTAACCCTACAGACTTAGTAACCCTACAGACTTAGTAACCCTACAGACTTAGTAACCCTACAGACTTAGTAACCCTACAGACTTAGTAACCCTACAGACTTAGTAACCCTACAGACTTAGTAACCCTACAGACTTAGTAACCCTACAGACTTAGTAACCCTACAGACTTAGTAACCCTACAGACTTAGTAACCCTACAGACTTAGTAACCCTACAGACTTAGTAACCCTACAGACTTAGTAACCCTACAGACTTAGTAACCCTACAGACTTAGTAACCCTACAGACTTAGTAACCCTACAGACTTAGTAACCCTACAGACTTAGTAACCCTACAGACTTAGTAACCCTACAGACTTAGTAACCCTACAGACTTAGTAACCCTACAGACTTAGTAACCCTACAGACTTAGTAACCCTACAGACTTAGTAACCCTACAGACTTAGTAACCCTACAGACTTAGTAACCCTACAGACTTAGTAACCCTACAGACTTAGTAACCCTACAGACTTAGTAACCCTACAGACTTAGTAACCCTACAGACTTAGTAACCCTACAGACTTAGTAACCCTACAGACTTAGTAACCCTACAGACTTAGTAACCCTACAGACTTAGTAACCCTACAGACTTAGTAACCCTACAGACTTAGTAACCCTACAGACTTAGTAACCCTACAGACTTAGTAACCCTACAGACTTAGTAACCCTACAGACTTAGTAACCCTACAGACTTAGTAACCCTACAGACTTAGTAACCCTACAGACTTAGTAACCCTACAGACTTAGTAACCCTACAGACTTAGTAACCCTACAGACTTAGTAACCCTACAGACTTAGTAACCCTACAGACTTAGTAACCCTACAGACTTAGTAACCCTACAGACTTAGTAACCCTACAGACTTAGTAACCCTACAGACTTAGTAACCCTACAGACTTAGTAACCCTACAGACTTAGTAACCCTACAGACTTAGTAACCCTACAGACTTAGTAACCCTACAGACTTAGTAACCCTACAGACTTAGTAACCCTACAGACTTAGTAACCCTACAGACTTAGTAACCCTACAGACTTAGTAACCCTACAGACTAGTAACCCTACAGACTTAGTAACCCTACAGACTTAGTAACCCTACAGACTTAGTAACCCTACAGACTTAGTAACCCTACAGACTTAGTAACCCTACAGACTTAGTAACCCTACAGACTTAGTAACCCTACAGACTTAGTAACCCTACAGACTTAGTAACCCTACAGACTTAGTAACCCTACAGACTTAGTAACCCTACAGACTTAGTAACCCCTACAGACTTAGTAACCCTACAGACTTAGTAACCCTACAGACTTAGTAACCCTACAGACTTAGTAACCCTACAGACTTAGTAACCCTACAGACTTAGTAACCCTACAGACTTAGTAACCCTACAGACTTAGTAACCCTACAGACTTAGTAACCCTACAGACTTAGTAACCCTACAGACTTAGTAACCCTACAGACTTAGTAACCCTACAGACTTAGTAACCCTACAGACTTAGTAACCCTACAGACTTAGTAACCCTACAGACTTAGTAACCCTACAGACTTAGTAACCCTACAGACTTAGTAACCCTACAGACTTAGTAACCCTACAGACTTAGTAACCCTACAGACTTAGTAACCCTACAGACTTAGTAACCCTACAGACTTAGTAACCCTACAGACTTAGTAACCCTACAGACTTAGTAACCCTACAGACTTAGTAACCCTACAGACTTAGTAACCCTACAGACTTAGTAACCCTACAGACTTAGTAACCCTACAGACTTAGTAACCCTACAGACTTAGTAACCCTACAGACTTAGTAACCCTACAGACTTAGTAACCCTACAGACTTAGTAACCCTACAGACTTAGTAACCCTACAGACTTAGTAACCCTACAGACTTAGTAACCCTACAGACTTAGTAACCCTACAGACTTAGTAACCCTACAGACTTAGTAACCCTACAGACTTAGTAACCCTACAGACTTAGTAACCCTACAGACTTAGTAACCCTACAGACTTAGTAACCCTACAGACTTAGGGCAGTTAAGAGCAGAATGCCTTTTAAAAAATAATCTATGTGACATCACTATTACAAAGTAAATGTTCACTGGATTCAAATCCTTGTTTTCAAAAGGTGCACATGGGGTGGGGAAGCTTGATCATTTTTGATTGAAAAACCTTCTGGTTCGCAGACATTAGATTATTTAAGATAGAATAGTGAAATTCTCTATCTTCATTTTAATCTTAACTGAAGAAGGCAGAGAATATATTTCTTGCAGTCCACTGAAAGGGTGGAAAATTTTCTTATACTTCTTTTGGGTGGTTGTTGGAAGTTCGTTCCTACTTCTGAAAGCTTCACAGGTGTTGTTGAAGAATATCATTAATTTGGAGCGGTTTAATGGAGAAAGATTGTAGTTAAAACCTTAGGACCTTTTAGAAACCTTCCAGTATTAGAAGATTTAAAACTATAACAATTCCCCTCACATAATTGCTCATTATAAAGCAAGACTTTCTGGACCAATGGGAAAATTTCAAGTGCCAAAATTGCACTTTAGAATAAGTTCTGACATTTTGTCGTGTTTAAAGCAAATCAAAAATGTAGAAGTTGTAATCTTTAAATTCTGATTAATGAACAACCAATTGAACAAGTAAACGACAGTTTTTTTTGGATGTAATCTTTCATGGAAACCTAAATTAGAAGAGTAATGTCCCATGTAACCAATACCAAAACCTCTCAAAATCAATTGAAATGATTTAATATCGAGTTCCTATTTATCGTCAAACTCCTTACGTGTATTTTACTATTCACTTGTTTATCCCTGCCTCTTACTGCAGTTTGGGCCTCCACCTGTAAAACTTTTGTCATCTTGTAATTTTACAGAAACGAGTTGTGACAAGCATACACAAATCTCATTTTAATGTTCATTTTGACCCTATATTCAAGGACCTTAGAATCTTAATTTCATTATCTTATTTGTTAGAACTTTGTCACTTCATGTTCTCCTATCAAAATCAAACTCTCCTTTCCAAGTTAGCTTGCAAATTTCCGCTAAACAGAGGAATTCACACTTATTCTAGAAGAAAGTCAAGTGGATTTCGTTCAGTCTTCTGTTGTACTAACATTTTCTTTTACCAAGGACCTAAATGTTATTATTGTCTTAATACAATTTTTCATGTAAGAGCTATGATTGTAATGTCTGTCACCAGCTTGTAGGTTCAACAAGCGCTAGATATTATATTTGAGGGGGTCTAATTTATATAATCTTAGTAGTTTTTTTTTTTAGGCCTTCTCGCCACCAATGTAATCTTTAAATTTTTTTTCTTATCCCCTCTTGTTTGTTTGTTTGTATCTATTTGTATATGTCTTTTCTGTGTTGCAAATAATTAAATAAAATTTCTACATTTGGCGCCTCACGCTTTATTGCACGATTCTTTGATTTTTTTTCCAATACTGTTAACGCCTGCTTCCTATTTCTAGCCTTCTGTTTACTGTGGAGAATAGTTCCATATAGGATTCTGTACTTGGTCAAGTCCCAGAGGAAACTAGGACATTGCAAATGTTTTCCGTCTTCCATCCAGTGATTCTACGTGTTCGTTATCAATTTAATGTACTCCTTTTTCTCTCAAAGACGGAAGTTAGATTTCCAAGAGGGACTCTATCCTGTTTCTTCGATTCCACTTTTATGCAATGTAGTGGCAGAGTGATCAGTTCTTATTTACGGAATTTATAAGTACACATACTACAGTAAACACCCACATATTAGAACCTCACTTTTTCAAAGCGAGGCTAAATAGATTCTTATAATGGTATTTGCAGTAGTTTTAGGCTGAGTTCTTAGATTGGCTCTTATTTCCACAAAAAAAAAATCTCCGATGAGGATGCCAATACCATTTTATTTCAATTATAAACATGAAAAAAGGTTTTAAACAAGATCTGTGCACTTTAAGATTTGTTTCAGACGCTTGAAATATCAAGATCATTTTCTAAAATAAGAACCTGTTTACGTTTAGGTTCAACTGGTTCTTATTTAGGGGGAGGGGGGGTGTAAAATAGTTTTAGCCCAACAGGCTCTTAAATTCTAGGTTCTTATGTGGGTGTTTACCATTCCTCTTCCTGAATATCACTTGCTATAAATGAAAAGTCAGGCAATGCTGTATTACCTGGATTTTTTGCCTCCATGTGAAACTCTCAACATCCTTTCTTATTCTCCAGGTGCAAGTCATGTCAAACGATATACACAGTTTTTCAATTCTTTTGCAAAATTCCTTTATGCAAAGTTTTCTGTTAGTTTCATGTAAATCGGGTTTAAGGTTAACATTGAAGTCATCCACATTGTTTCAGTTTTCATCCGATTTATGCCCATCAAGTCGAGTATGAAGTTCTTCGGAAAAAAATTCACTGGTACGTTGTTTTATTTGGCGTGTGTATATATTTACTAAACTGAAACAAAAGGTTGGCCTTGGTTAGTAATCTTGAAAAAAAAAAAGCTTTTCTTGCTCGTCCACTCATCTTAGCCTCAGTCGAATTTTTTTTTAAAGAGAATCATTAACACCCTGCTGTGCTCTGATTTATAACTAAACAGAACACTGCCGTTCCATTGTGATTTTTAGATGTTTTCTACTTCTGGGGTTCTATGTTTCTTGCCGAAAATTGAGTCATTTTTATTTATAACCAATTAAAAAGCCTGTCTTTTTCTAAAGAAAGAATAGCCCGAATATTTAAAGATAGCACTTTATGGTTTAAATTTCGTGTCATGTAGGTTAAGTGAATATAGCCTGATTAGTTTTGCAAGCAGGACAATGTGTTGCTTTCATTCATCCCACTACACTTACAATTGCATCACCGAATAAACAGTCAGCAGATTACCCACACTGGTGGATAACACGCACCTTGAAAACGGAATAAACACATGTAAAAAGCTCTAGAAATCATAACTTTAGGGACAAACATCCTCTTACAAACTCAGCAACACCGTACTTGAATTATATGCTGCAGAGAAAGATCTGGGCGTATGGATTAGTAAGGATCCGACATGGTCCAAACAAGTAAACGCACAATCTTCACGTGCTAATAAACTACTTGGCTACTTAAAAGAGGAACACGAGTTTCATATTTAGAACCGAAGTACGACGTACGCTATAGCTAGCCCTAGTTAGGCCACATTTGGGGTACGCCATCCAAATTTGGGCCCCGCGGTCCATCAAGCTCATTGTTAAGCTTGAGCGTATCCAAAGACGCGCCACTAATTTTATCTTAACACTGCTTTATTCTTCTAATATAAGTTAGAAGTCTCGTTTGAAAACTCTAAACCTAATACCTATTTGTCACTGGCATTAACCTTTAGATCTCACCTATTTTTCAAATTGACACAGTCTTGTTAACGTGAATGGTTTTGTTCTACCTGAAGTTCACAAATACGGTAGACGTACTAGATCCTCAACCAGCAATGTTAATGAATACATAATTAAGAAATGTAAAACTTCTACTTACCAGAAAGCCTTTCTTATTAGAACTAGTAGAATTTGGAATTGTTTAGCGGACAAACTTGATTTGAGCTCATCGACCTTAGCTTCCTTTAAATCGGCTATTTTTGATTATTATAAGTCCACGTTAGCTGTTTCTTATAACTGTGATGACCCACGTTCGTTCAAGTCTATCTGTTTAAAATGCAATAGTGCTCGTCCCTTGTTCCGTCCAATAACTTGTTGTATGTAGTTGTAGTTTCTTTTTCTGTATTGCTGTATTTTTTCACATTCCTTGTTATTATTCCGTTTTTATTAGTATCCGGGCCCGCTGTAATTGGCCACAGCTGTTGCGGTGTCCTTGCCAATGTTCTTCTGTAAACGTAATTGTTTTGTTTGTTTATTTGGCGAAGCTAATAAATACAATTTAAATAATAAAATTTTAAAGCAGTAACTGTTGTTGTATGAGGTCTTAACTGTATACTGGTAAGATTCTCGCGTCAGCTCATGATTCAAAATGGGGTCACCAGAAATAAACAAATACTGCTTATTTCGTTCACCTTTCTTCTAATTCCTATATATGTGGAATCTAAATAACATCTATTCACGAAAACTACGAAAATTGTACACAAACGGTTTTAACGGTCACTTAAATCCGTTTGTGCTGGCCTTTGACTGCACTCGCGCGTGCACTTGAATGAGTGGGTGACGCATGCGTAAATTCTGATCTTGTAACCCCATCGTTTTTCCTAATTTTGTAACTTTACTCGTTTGTATTTTTGCTTCCGGGAGGTTAATGTTTTTATTTTTTGTCATGTTAGCTTGGATTAATTTTAAAGCTTTGTCTTTCATATTTTAAAAAGAATTGTAGGTTACAAAATTAGACTCCTTAAAAAATGGAGACATACTTGTATTAAATACTTGTAATTCACACATACTTGTATTTAACACTTTAAGACCTTTTAGGACACTTGCAGTATTAAGATTGCAAACTGTAACATTTCCCTTCACATACTTGCTAATCATAAAGCGAGACTTTCTGGACATTGATATACTTATTCGAAATGACCTGATCAACAATCTCCTTTAGAAGAAACTGACAATTCATTTAACAGGGACTTGGCATCCAACACTCTTTGTAGAACGCCATGCCAAAATTGTACTTTAGAATAAGTTCTCTGCCCATTTAATTAATTAAAGGAACATGATTTAAGCCAATCGTCAAAAAATTGATATGAAATTTATCTTCATATTTCTTTAATACCAGTACTCTTAGAGAATTGAGAGATGAATATCCAACAGTATTTGTTTGCCGTTCTCGATATCTTTAATGAGAGCTGGACGCTTATCTTACCGTCCCCTTTCCAAATGAAGGTAGAAATTAAACTGTTTATTTCTTTGACGAGATCATCTGACTGTAATAATCTATTCTTCATACAAGACTTTCGGTATTGTAAAGGATTTACTACTTTTTTTTCTTCCTAACACATCAATTTCTAACATTTCCATATATTTAATGTAGAGTTAAGATGGAGTCTAAGTTTGCTTTCATCCTTTATGTCGTATTATAGTATAAAAAACGAAGTTAGTCGTGTTTAAAGCAAATCAAAAACGTAGAAGTTATAATCTTTAAACCCGAAACGAAACATTTTTCTTGAGTGTAATATGTGATGAAAACCTAAATTAGAAGACTAATGTCGCATGTGGCCAATACCATTACCTCTCGAAATCAATTGGAATGATTTAAAATAGAGTTACTATTTATCGTCAAACTCCTTACGTTTATTGTACAATTCACTTGTTTATCCCTGCCTCTTTTACTTAAAGTGTTTGGGCCTCTATCTATAAAACTTTTCTCGTCTTGTAATTTTACAGAAATGAGATGTGAGAAGCATGCAAAAATCTCATTTTGTGTTCATTCTGACCCACTTTTTAAGAACCTTGGAATCTTAATTTCATTATCAATACTTTTTACAACTTGGTCAATTCATGTTCTGCTATTAAAATAAAACTCTTCCTCCCAAGTTACACAGCAAATTTTCTCTTAACAATGAAACAATTCTACCTCAGCAACTTCGTAAACAAAAAAAAAACACTTAATGCATTCGTTTCCAACAATGACTGAGAAATTTAGACATTGTCCTTCCTGCATCAAATTCTTATAGATTATTTTGGCTACTTTGTATTTCAACTATTTAAATAGCTAAGTGTTTGTATTTTTCATGTAAAAGCTATGATTGTAATCTCCGTGCCCAATTTGTTGACTCAACGAGTGCTGGATATTTTATTTGCTTAGTATCTTAAGCCTCCTCGCCACCAATTTAATCTTTAATTTTTTCTTTTTCCCTCTGTTTGTATCTTTTCGTAAATTTTTATTTTTCTGTGTGGCAAATAAATAAGATTTCCAGACTTGGCACCTCATCACACTTTATTGCAGATTCTTTGAGTTTTTTCTTTAATACTGTTAATGCCTGTTTCCTATTCCTA
This sequence comes from Montipora capitata, assembly GCA_949126865.1. NCBI lineage: Eukaryota > Metazoa > Cnidaria > Anthozoa > Scleractinia > Acroporidae > Montipora > Montipora capitata. The sequence continues at coordinate 15,569 of OX421447.1, forward strand.
GCCTTCTGTTTACTGTGAAGAATGGTTCCATATGGGATTTTATACTTAAAGTCCTAGGACACTAGGACCTTGCAAGTCTTTTCCGTCTTCCATCCAGTGACTATACGTGTCCGATATCAATTTAACGAACTTCTTATCCTCTTAAAGACTGGAGTTAGATTTCCAAAAGGAAGGACTCCGTCCTGTTTCTTCGATTCCACTTACATGCAATGTAGTAGCAGAGTGATCAGTTCTTATTGAGGGAATAAGAAGTACACATACCACAGTAAGCACCCACATATAAGAACCAAGATGTTTTCAAGTTAGGCTAAATAGGTTCTTATACGAATGGTATTTGCAGTAGTCTGGGTCTATCTGGGTTCGTAATAGGCCTTTTTCAACTAACGATCACATGGTACAAAATCCGCCATGCTGGAGGGCAAGCTCATTATTATTCTCCCACTGGGACATTAAACCAAAGAGATCTGAAACAGTCAACTTTGACTTGTCTTTGTTTTAATGTCCCAGTGGGGGAATAATAATGAGCTTGCCCTCCAGCATGGCGGATTTTGTACCATGTGATCGTTAGTTGCAAAAGGCCTATTTGGTTCTCATTTCCACAAAAGATATCTACTCTATAATACATATGATGACTGATATCCTCTGATGCTAGGGTAGCCTAACCCTAACCCACAGTGGTGGATAACCCGCACCTTCAAAACGAAATAAACACATGCAGAAAGCTCTAGAAATCATTAATTTGGGGACACATTTTAGAGTAGTAACCGTTGTTGTGTGAGGTCATAACTGTATACTGGTAATGTTCATGTTAATTTTTCAAGTTCAGTGTTCAAAAATACTTAAAGGTTAGTTGTTTCTTGTTTCAAAAATTGTACATCCCATTTATGAACGTTTCATACTCGACAGGAAGAGACTTCTCGGGCCACAATTGGATGGTTTCGATCGATCGTTTAGGGCCACTTATTTGTTGAAAGAAAGCTGGGGTTCGTCTGAAAAATCAGGATTTGAAGGGTTGGAATTGAGCAGTTAATTACCGTTTTATAGCGTGTTTAAGCAATAGAGGACGTCAGCCGTGTTTCCATAGCCTCATCTAAACACTCGGGGGAGTTGGGACGATTCGAGACAGTTACGCAAACTGGAAACGCAAACAAATGAAGGAAAATGCTGGTTTTTTATTGAACAGACTTTCTTGATACACGCTCATATCTCCTACAAGCCAATCAAAACGCGCGACTGACAACACATAACCAATCAAAATTCGTGATGTCACAGCCGTGTTTCCACAATCTCATCTAAACACAGCTATTGACCAACGAAAGTGCGCGTACTATCCTAATTATTTTATAAAGGAGCTTGGTGAACTATCCATTGTTTCCGTGTTAATGCAATACTTTTTATTCAGCAATTTTCACACGTATTTTCAATTTCTATTGATGCCGGATACGTTCTTGAAAAATACCACTGGCGATTTCTCAACAAAATCGATCTTTCAGGTTGTACTGAGCCAAACGAGTCGCTTAAAACGGGAAGACTGGTGTTAACTTGAAATTTGTCCCTGATGCGCTATCTTTGGATTATTTTTGTCAACATAAAAGTTGTTTACACAGGTGCTTACAATTCTTGGGCACGGGCAACTAATTACGAACGAAATCAAGTCGTGTTGGCATCACGTTCTCGTGCCGCTTTCTCGTAGTCTTCACACAAGGCAAAAACAACACAATTCCGGAAAGAAAGCATGTTTACAATTGACTGTGACACGTATACTGTAACGTTATTGTTCCAGCTAACAAACGAGGCAAACTACGATTCCCGGTAGATTTAAAAATTGTCCCATAACCCGCACCTCGGTGTTACCGACAGCAACAATTGTTTGCCGACGATTTAATGCATTATTCGCGGGTGAAAGACCGAGAGTACGATAATGACTCGTACTATAAGCTTATTATTTATATTTTAAATCAATTTCTAAATTGCATGGTTTTATTGACATCGTAACTAGCTCTAAAATTATGGAATGGATTTTACTTTCTTTCATCAAAATGAACACCCGTTTTCTAAAACGTTTTTAAGAACTGAAACCATTACAAACACATGGGAATTAACGTGCAAGTATATTTTAACGAAAAAATCTGAGACAACAAGTCACGGAGTAAACCGCTCTACAAACAACGTTCAGCTGAATCGACTACTTAAAACTTATTTTAGGGAACATCAAACAGAAGAGATACAGTCTATGCAAAATGAAGTATAAAAACCACCCGAGATTTATTAGCAGAAGTGTCGTACCTTGTCGATGATGTACAGTGCTTGACAAATGAGACGGGCTGGAAGGTAATCGTCAGCAACACGCATAGGGTAGGAAGATGGTGGCAAAAAGTCAGCGCTGTCCATGACAAAACATCAGGTGTCAGTGTATCCTATCGAGGAACAATAGCAAGTTTATAATGGCCACTCCTTAAAAGACAATTCTGTTAAGCTGGCAAAACTTAAATACATGACGGGTATTCACAGCGCCAGTGAGAACCCACACATGTGAACTGCTGATTCCATATTGCGCCATGTTGTTCAAGATTCATAAGTTGCCGACATTAGTTGATTTGATAAGAGATGAATAAATATCGAGTTACAAAACCTTTAACTTGGACTAATTCGTTAAACCAACTGCATTGGCTTACAAATAGCCAAAAAACAAACTACACGACGGGATAACAACAAAGGCTTAAGTTCAACTGTTGATGCACAAAAAGCCTTTCAAAGAGAATACGTTCGAGAAGCTAGTTACCTCTTCACGGGTTGAAAATAAGTCGCCTTTCCTTGCTGTTCCGGACATTGACAAAAACAGATGTTTTCGTTTGATTGCTCCTTATAAGCAAGTTGAGAACAATTAGAAAATCATCAAAATAGTAGACAAAAGAACTCATTAATTTAGCACGCATTTTCCTGTTCCTCGTGGATCACGTTTTGGCATCATTAGCGCCGGAGATCAGTAGCTATTCACTGACTATTCCCAATGGCAATCATGTACAGCAGAAACAATGAACAGTTAAATTAAAACGTTTAATGCCAGTTCTTCACCAGTGATTAGATAAAATAAGAGGACGTAAGGAGATGAATGATCTCTGGAAAATTACCAGGAAGTATTCTCAAGGGAGGAAGTTATCAGAGAAAAATAACACATGGTAATTTGAGACTTTTCTTTCTAATTAACATTAACCTTAAACTGGAGAATTTTGCGATAAACAAGAGTTTGTTTTACCAAAAATAAAGTTATGATCGTTTTTTTTTTTTTCACTTTCATGCTAAACTGCAAAATACCCAGCCACTTATGTTAATATGTATGGCGTGTATTGTTGAATTCTTTGTTCATCAAAGTATGCCTCTACAAGAGCAAAATAGTACTCTCACTGCGTAAAATTGTGATATGATGCACAAGAATCTTTTACATAATACATAAGGCAACTGTCCCATGTCAGATTTTATCAATAGGCGGCGCAAGGTCATTTGAAAGCAAAAATAAGCAATTCTGAAATTCATGTTTTCGATGCAATGGCTTGCTTTGAAATCTTTTAACAACGTTCATTGTCAACCTTATGTCATGTCATTTTGAGATCACTTTTAATGAATGAATAGCTATTGTACATAAAGAAAACCATATCAAAGGAAACATTTTGATCGACAGGAGACTCGCTCTTCATCTCTTGCAAAAAAATATATGGAAAATTTTTCGGTCTGACAATATCGCCACCATTAGGACAGAAAACTTTCCTGTCTGTGTCTTCACACTATAACAGCAACCAGTAATGTGAAAAGAGTGCGAAAACTATTATGACCAAAAGAAAACATGATGAAAAAGGAGAGACAATCAAATGTAATTATTTTTATGACTACCCTCTGATCACAACAAACTTGTTTTTCTGCATTTTATTGTCCCTAGGGGACCAATCTGCTCCCTTGTAAATCTTTCCTTTCAGAAAAGATTGATACCACTAGTTAAAACCAAACAATTCAAGATTGGTTATCTTTTGTAAAATGCTAAAAAGAACTAATTAATTAGTGTTGTACTTTGACTGAGATCTTAATAAAGAAACACGGTCCAGTACAATACTAATTATTGCATCGGTTCATGGATAACAGTGTTGATGGTGGCAGCAGGCAAGTATGTGTGGAAGAAAATCAACTCTTTTGATTAAGAATTAAGAGGCATTTTTATTCAGAAGAACCAGACTCAAAATCGTCGAGAAAATAAGAGTAGCTTGAAAAACGTGCTAGTACATTTGGAATTAAAAATATCAAAATGGATTGAACTAACAGATAAAAAAGCTCGGGCACAAGTCCCGACTTGACAAAAACAACGGCAGAAATGAAGGCAATTTTACGCTTTTATGAGGGACACGCATTTACTCACAACAAATAATGATGTTCATCATCATGTAATCTATTGTCATTAACGACCAACCAGGGGTTGACTGATTGTTCAGAACAAAGGGTTCTTTTCCTGTTGTTGGCAAATTTGAATATGGAAAGACATAATTATTTGCGAACAGTGAGTATTTTTACTTTCCAATACTGAAGCCCCTAGAAGACTGAAAACCATTTCGATGAAGCAGAAACACTTGATTCCGATAATTCTGTTACCGGAATAAACATAAAAAGGAATATGCACTTTTATTTTGGTGAGTTGTATTTGTGGAGCAATTGCAGAATACCCGGCCCACCAAATGTCCTGCTTAAAAAAGTTGCCAAGGCGGTCTGCAGTCCCAAAGTCGATGAATGATAAGAAAAGTGTTAATTAATTAAAACTCTTTTCTGGTAACTGCCCTCGAGAATGATGCTTGCAAGCATCATTCTTGTAGGATTCGTAAGAGGCCGCCATTTTCATCGATCGCTGTGAAATTTGGTGAGGTTACTGGGGAGATATGGCCCCAGTTTTCATGCAAATTTCAGGACGCCTACATGACGGGCATTCTACTTCAGGCAATTTGTAGTCGTGCGAAGGCGATATTTTCAATCAATCGTGGAGCAGTTTGAGTAAAGTTTTTCAGCCAAAAAATACACTACAGGCTTCGGACAGCATAAAGAAAAGGATTTTGGTTCATTGGATGGAATTTCAAGCGTTAAAATCGCTGAAAAGGTAATATTATTTTCAAGGCGATACAGTTGCATGACCTCGCCACATGTTCTTACGATCTCACAGAATTGTGTTTTCCCTCAAAATATTCGCTTGTTTTCGCTTGCGTTCGAACATATTTACCTTGATCATATGTCCAGCGAATTGTTTTATCCTCTGGGATGAATTTTCCGTCCAAAAATCGGTTATTTGGGTGGTTTTTGTCAACCAGAGGTAAGTTATTCATAATCGGATCTGTCTCATTGCCATAGCAACGGGTCGCAGATTTGACACTTATATCGAGATTTTATAATATACATTGATCGCTAATAGGCCTTATTCACGATGGCCGCCATGTTGGTTTTCAAATTGTCATGCAAATTAGCCATGTGTTATGCTGGGGGGCAAACATTGGAAAAAAAGCAAATTGCTGAAAATCGGCTCGTCGAAATATTGAAATAACATTGCAAAAAGTCCATTTTAGTATTTAGAGCTAAGTACCTTTTATAATAATTTTATATCTTTTGATTGCCTTTGACATTTTGACTTTCTACTTCATTATCTGCTCATTTTTCACTAAAAAAACGTCGAAGTAACTTGTGTAATGATTGTATTTTACTGGTTAGGTGATAAACATTCAATGAACGTGAAACAAATCATCTGTGTAGCTAAGATGTTCGTTATAACCTTTCAAACTTGTGTTGTTTGCCCCCTCAGAAGTGTGTCGCTAATTTGCAGGATAATAGCAAATCCAACATGGTGGCTATCGTGAATAAGGTCTATTGAATTACATAAAAAAAATTAGAAAATATTTGTGCATGGTCAGTTTTCGGTCAAATTTTTGTCCAAGTAAGCTAATAAAATGAGAAAGATTTTCCTTGTCCACTCAAAAATTTATAATTAACGATAAAATGGGCAAATTTGTGTGGAAAACTGATTTTAGTGTTATTTTTTTAATTTTTTGTCCTTGAACTTTGTTTTTTGAAAAATGTTTTCTGTGAATAAGTTATGTATAAGTATAACTTATATATGTATAAGTTATATGAATAAGTAATATGTTCAATTTTGCACTCTTTAACTAACTACAAGTTCATCCCTACAAGCCTGTTTCGTGGTCGCCCACTCATCAGGCGACATTTGAGAAACAAATGGTCGCCCACTCATCAGGGAATCCCCTGATGAGTGGGCGACCACGAAACAGGCTTGTAGGGATGAACTTGTAGTTGATTTGTCTTTTTCTTCCATATATACTACGCTCTACTTCTATGTATTGAGCACTGTTTTACGAAAATCAAGTTTCACACTATAGGGGGTTTTCCCATGAAAATGATCTAACACTTATATTCAAGTCAGTTTTAACCAATCACAACTTTCATTTCTTTTACCAAAATTGTTTCTCAAATGATTTTTATTTCCATTTTGGTTTCCATTTTGGAAGCTACTTTGGAAGATACAAGCAGTGTGTTTAAATATTCACATAACCAATCAAATGGAACATGAAAACAAAATGAAGGGTTTTTTCCCATATTTAAGTCAGTTTTAACCAACCACAACTTTCATTTTTTTACCAAAAATGTTTCTCAAATGATTTTTATTTCCACTTTGGTTTCTATTTTGGAAGTGACTTTGGATGCATGCATGAAGTGTGTTAAATATTCATATAATCAAATGAAACAGGAAAGAATCACGAGCGTGAAATGAGTCATCGTCAATATATTGTCTTAAGGTTATCAGACAGTAGTATGATTTTTTTCAACCAATCACAGCAACCGGCTTAACAGAATTTATATCTGTAAACGAAACTTGATATTCCATTTTTCGTTGGTATAGCAATGAAGCAAGGACAATGAAACTTTGTAAGTAAACTTTATGAGTAAACTTTATCATTCAGATTGTTTTTGTGTGTTGATTTTATAATGACCATAAGCATCACTTGTGAAACCATTTTCGTGGATATAGCGCTTGTCATAGAAGCATGACAATGACACTTTATTCAGCTCATAGCTTCCAAGTTGATGTAAGTTGCTTCTGATTGTTTTCATGGTATTACGTATTTGTCTGTTGTTGAATAGTACATCTTTGTAGTCTTCATGTTTAATATTATTCTTAATAATATTTTTAAAAATTCCTTTAGCGGTCTTTCCGATTTGGTTGTTGATATGACTACAATTTAGATCGTAAGCCGATAAACTCAGTGATTGGCATGCCTGAAGTTTTATCTTTGAATTTGCCTATAACTTTTTTGTTTGCTTTGTTGAAATATGGACTATCTTCAGGATAATCACTGTTATCAAATATATCTTTATCATTACAAAAGTCTTTGTAAACATCAGTAGTTTCAATTTCATAACACAAACTGTCAGTAACTGTGAATAATAATTTTGCTTTATTATTATACTTTTGTTTGATATAATTATAATGAAAATCATACATTAGCGTTTTGCTTAGATCTAAAATACACATTCCAATATCAAACCTTTAGTGCTGTCTTCTCTGTACTTAGCTAAGTCAAGCTTATCAATTTGTTTTTCTGATAACCATTTGAATCCTTCTGTGGTTAAAAATTGACTCATAGCCCATCCATATAAGTTATTAGCATCTAAATACATAATATACTTTGAAGCAGCCTTTTTATTGTATGTTTTCATGTATTTATTATTTGCTTTTGAATATCGGTTAGCTATGTATGATATTCCACCATGCATACCTTTTTCAATGAACTGAAACCTATCAAGGTCAGTCATTAGCTCCAATTTGATATCAGTCATCTTTAACATAGCGTCCCAACTAAGACCAGGTGATGAAAAATAATGACATGGATCCAACTTGTAATACTGCAAGCATGTTTTTCTAAAGTTTTCGAATACATCAGCTAACAATAGGATGTCGTTTTTAAGATACAGGTCGTGATATTCACCCATAGATCTTAAATTAAATTTATTCCACACATCTTGAGCATGATTGTATTGATCATTTGTTATATGCTCATTATTTAATATGCTGTAAAAGTCTTCTTATTTTAGTAGTTCTGTGTCATTGAATTTATCAAAGCTATCCATATAATCATAAGGATAAACGCCTTTTTGTTTCATAAGCTGGAAAATTTCATTTTTGAATGTTTCTTTTGTGTATTTGAATGATTCATCAGGTACATTGCCAACTAGTTTATCAAGACTTGGACTCATAAATTGAAAGCTATCAATAAAGAGCGTCGCACCGGAATCGCGAGGTCACGGGTTCAAACCCCGTTGAAGTCCTGAATTTTTCAGGCTTCTCTACGCAATTGCAAAAATTGCGCTCATAACTGCGAAGACCATAGCTTCACTTGATTTCATATCCGCAGTTCATATATGATTCATTTTTATATACCATTTCATCATTAAATGTTAAATGATTACCAAGCATGAAAGCCATATACTTTTCCATATTATTTGGGATAGCATTAATATTCATTTGACATTCTTCTCCTTTCTTATTTTTGTATGTGTGGTTTTTAGCTATTTCACCAATATTTTGCATAATGAAATGACTATATTATATGTATTTATTTATTATGTACATTAATTCTTAGTCTATTTACTTTATTTTATATATTATTTTATTTCTTCGAAGATATTGGCATAATTGGTTCCTATCTGCAATTCGAAGTCAAATACAGGTTCTTACTTACTTACTTACTTACTATCATAACCTCTTAAATTGTGATATATAACTGGTATTTTGTCAGTCAATCTATAATTTAGGTTACAATCTTGATGAGCTGATCCTCTGTATTTTCCAGTAATATGACAATGATCTTTTACTATAATATCTTTGTTAATATATTTTTCATTACAAATGTGGCATTCATGAGCTTTTCTAAATTTATTTTCATCATCTTTTGTCATTTTTACAGGCTTGTTGAATTTGTATTTAATAACATTTTTACAATATTTAAACTCTTCAAGCTTTTTTTCCATAGATTTGTATGCAGCATTTTCACCTCTATAAATCTGAACTGGTTTGCAGTATTTGTCATCATAACAACAAACAACTTTATAACCATAGGAACAATCGGTATGTTTTTGATGAGAATAAGTATGATTTGTCGTCATTTGGTTTACAACCATGAACGTTTTCTGTTATTGCTTCAAAATCGGCATATATTACAAATTGTACTTGTAATTGTTTATGAAAATTATTAAACTTTACTTTTGAATTTTTCTCAGGCATTTTTATAGCTTGTTCACCATTTATTTGAATACATATTTCTTTGTGATCAGTTAAAACTTGTTCAGAGCTGAAGCATTGCAAGCAATACATGCAAAAGTTTTTTCTTTCTTTGTGTTTTGTTTGATTATACATAAATTTGTTAAAGTCTTTTATAAGCACATAATGTTTGTTTTCATTTTCTGTAATCAATAATAAATTCATATGATCTTCATATTTTTCTTTTGATGCATGGATTGGAAAAGGTTGTTTATTTTCATAACCAAATACATTGATGTTAATACTGTTTTGTTTTTCAATTTTATTTATTTGTTTAATAGTAACTGGAAATTCAATGTTTTTATAATTTAAATTTGGAATAAATGCCTTATGAGAGTTTTTAATTCGTTGAGGATCTTTTTTTTTGAGGATTTAGATGGCGAATATGACACCATCTGAAACATTCATTATCGTTGTTTTTTAAGTTTATGAATCCTTTTCCACTATTACATAATTCATTTGGTAGTTTTCTATAGCTATTTCCTTTCATAGGTTCATACTTAATAATATTAAGATGATTACTATCAACAATTTGAATTGACCAACCTGAACCTTCTGAAATCCGTTGAGCTATTTTATTTAATATTTGTTGTTTTGATAATTGTAAAGATAGTTCAATTTGATTGTTATTTATTATTGTCTGTGCTATGCTGTTCAAATAAGTTTATTTAATTGTTTTTTCTTCATGGCCTGTTTGCTTTTCAAATGTTACCTTCAATGTTTCAAGAAATTTTAGTCCTTCATTTAAATTTTTTTCTATATGTGTTTCAACTGCTTTTCTTGTGTTTTGTAATTGAATTAATGGATCATTATTGTATTTAATGCTTATTTCATATGTTGTAAAGCCTTTTAAAGCTTTATTCGTTTGTTTTATTATAGTTCTTGGTTCTGGTATAGGATTAACATCAAACGTTTAAGTTATTTTAGCTGGAATAGGTGTTTCTTGTTATTTATTTGTTGATTTATTTTATTTATTTAATCTTTATTTAACCATGGTACAATTCATCAGCAATATATACCGTATGTACAATTAAAAATTTAAAACCGAGTATAGATAAAATTATGTAAACTACATTAACTACCTTACTCAATATCAAAAAATAAAAGCTGCTTTCCTTTGAATGCCGTGTTTAGAATAATGGCCTAGATAACCTCTTTAATCAGTTGTTTGAATTGATTGAGGGACTCTGCTTTCCTTAGTTCTAATGGCAAACTGTTCCACAAAACTGCGCCACTATAGCTAAAGCTGTTCTTGTAGTAGTTTGTGGGGGGTTGCGGAACATTTACCTTATTCACAGAGTCTCTCAAACAATAACCAGAGTCGCGATGGACAAATTTCGAGCAGATATACTCAGGTGCTAGTCCCTGTAGGGATTTAAATACCATTGTTGCTCAGCTTTCAATTTGCCTTTGAGAGACAAGGGATTTCCATCCTAAGAGTTCAAACAAATTGTTGACATCAGCGTCATAGTTAGAGTAGGTCAAGACACGGGCTGCTATGTTATGTAGTTTCTGCTGTTTGTTCTGCAAAGTTACTCCACAGTTTCCCCAAACAATATTGCAGTAGTTGAAATGAGGTTGTACTAGGGCCTGATAAATAGAATGTAAGGTCCCAAAGGGGACAAGATGCCTGATTCGCTTTATGGCCCCAATACCAGAAGCAATTTTCTTGGTTAATTTATCGATATGGCTTCTCCAAGCAAGGTTATCATCAATAAGCACTCCTAGCGATTTAGCAGTAGTGACATGCTCAATAGGGGAGCCATTGATTGAAGGTCTAGGAGGAACTGTTAGAGTACACAGCTTCTGCCTTGACCCAATTAGAATAAATTCAGTTTTGGTTTACTAAATCATCATTTAGACAAGTTTGGATATTGTCAGCGATGAAACCGGCGTAGGTTAGGTGAGTATCATCGGTATACATCCTTGATTGACAATTTGAAAGGCAATTTGGTAAATCATTAATATACAGTAAAAATAACAGCGGTCCTAAGATAGTGCCTTGAGGAACACCACAGCTCCTAGAGAGCGTCCCATTAACTGAGCATCTCTGCATGCGGTTGTCCAAGTATGACTCAAACCAAGAGTGCGCCTTATCGCATATGCCATAATTCCTTAATTTCGATAAAAGGATTTCGTGATTGACCGTATCAAAGGCCTTCTTTAAGTCCAGGAAGACGAATGCATTGATTTTTCCTCGGTCAACGTTGTACGCCCAAGAGTCTGTAGCCTCAAGTAGAGCAGTGACAGTCGAATGAATTGTGCGAAAACCCGATTGGTATTTATATATAAAATCATTGTCTGCCAAATATGTATACAATTGGCCGTAAGGTATTCTCTCAAATACTTTGGCTACTACCGAGATCACGGAAATGGGGCGGTAATTGTTCAAGTCATTCTGCTCTCCTTTTTTGAAAAGTGGGGTAACTCGGGCATTTTTCCAGTCGTCAGGAAATATTCCAAGTCTTAGTGATTGATTAAAGATAACACACAGAGGAGAACAGATCAGATCGGCGCATTCCCGAATAAGCCTGGCAGATATATCGCCTAGGCCGGCTGCCTTTGATTTGTCTAATGTATTGAGTAGCGAAAGAACATGATTTGGGGTTGTTGGGTGAAATTCGAACCTTTTATTTGTGCCAGTCAGATAATTGTGATAGCTGGTGCTGGCAGACTCGGGAATTTCACTCGCGAGATTTGTACCGATGGTGGCAAAATGATGGTTAAATTCCTCTGCCAATTGCAATTCCGTTGGATTTGTTACCGAATGTCCGTTCACTCTCAGTTCTCTCACTGATGATTTGCCCGACTTACGAGAGGTAAGTTCATTTATTATTTGCCAAGTTTTTCGAGGATCACCTTTATGATCACTAAAACTAGTTTGATAATAGGACTACTTAGTTTGCTTTACCGCTTTATTAACGATATTGCGTTGTCTTGATTTCGCCCAGACAACTAGGTCATTAGATTTGATTGCTTTAATTTTTAGGATATCCCTCTCATGCATTTGTTTCTTTAACTCAGACGTAATCCAAGGAGAACTACGCCCGCGAACGCGCGCTTTTCTCAACGGAGCGTGCTTGTCAACAATCTCCAGAAACGACTTTTTCCATTCTGATTACATGTCATTAGGATTACTCAAATTGTGTATATGATCCCAGACATGGGACGCAATATCATTACGAAAGCATTCTAGGTTAAACTTCCGAAAGTTTCTATAGGTTATAGTGCAATGCCCTCTAGGGAACCCATGAATTGAAAGTTTTCTGTAAGCAAAGACAATACTGTGATCGCTAATACCGATGTGTCGAACGCCAGAACACACAATTTTGTCCGGACATTTTGTGTAAATTAGATCAATTAAGGTTTGTGCAGTTTCAGTTATCCTTGTTGGTTCATTTATTAATTGATGAAGGCCATAGACATCAGTAATACTTACTAATTTGCGTGTGTCGTTGTCATATCGAGAAACAGCCAGATTACACTTAATATCACCCAATAGGTGGTACTCAATATTAAAAGAATCAAGCTTCCTTAACAAAATTTCAAAGGATTCAAAGATGCCAGTCAATGAGTCTGGCAGCCTATACCATGTTACAGCAAGAAATGGTTTGGATCGGGGGTTTTGAATTTTTACGCAAAATTTTCAAGATCGTCTACATTGAGATCGTGACGAATTGAAAAATTTATTGAATTTTAACAAAGAAGCACACTCCTCCCCCACCTCTCTTTCTATCTCGTCGGGCAATGTCATAGCCACAAATGTTAACTTCACCTTCCATAATTGACTCATCTAGCTTAGTTTCATTAATAGCTAAGATATCTATGTCATTATTGGCAAGGTAAACTCTAAGCTCATCTAAGTGAGTGGATAGGCCATTGATATTAAGAGAGGCCATTCTCAAACCTTGATAAGATGGCAGATCTGTAAAAGACTTACTATAGACTGGTCTACAAATGTATAATTCTTGAGCATTGCCATTTAGAGATTCCAGAGACACGGCATTCATAGATTGCAAATAATTTCAATGGGCTAATAAACTGGATTTAAAATTGTTAAAAAACCGCTGGTTACCTTCTGGGTTAAGGTGCAGTCCTCCCATATTGAGTCCCTTCTCAGTTACGTTGTTCTGTTGAATTAGCTTCCATTCATTCTGCTGACAGTACCTCTTTAAGCGCTTTTTAACCGCTTTCACCTGCTCGTTTAACTTGTCCCTTCTACAGACAAGCTCTGAAATTACAACCTTAGCATCGGATGATCTTTCAACCTGTCTAGCTAGATCCACAATCGCCTCGGCAACTTCTTGTGGCTCTTTCTTTAAGGTCGTTTGTCCCCACATGTAGAACAAGAGGCTACAAGTAGCCTATACTCGGGCCTGCAAAAGTACAGTGAGTGGTGTATGGTTAATTTAGCGCTAAAGAAAAGAACAGAGAGAAGTTTGTCCTTCTCACATCGGCCTTACATCGCGATTCTCATGATGTTCGACTGTGTATGTAGTGAATACCCGGACCCAGATTATCTTCATTACAGGTGGTGACAATGACCACTGGACCATGGAAACGAGGTAAAAATAGTGTATTTATGCCAAAGTGGCTAAGCCTGACATTGTTTTTTACTGATCGATGGGTATTCTTGCTCAGTGTTTGAGAAAGGAAACGCTAATTGAACGGCTTAAGATGAAACGAAATGACTCGTCGAAACATCTTTTACAGAAAAAAATGAAAGAGAAACGAAGGTGAGATGTGAAATCATCTTTCCAAGATGAGCAAACTTTCGTGCAGTGGTGCACGTAAAGGTCACTTTGTCACGTGCGCGACACGTGAAGATGTGCACGATATCTCGACACTTGAAAATACTTCCAGAAGTGCAAAAGTTCCTTGAGGCCATGCCAAATGAATCCATAGCACGAGAATCAAATATTTAAAATATACCATTTGTTGTAATTTAAATACTCGCAGTAATATGCACCCAATTGTCAAAATAAATATGTTATTTGCCAGCTGGGAGGTCCGTATAGGGAAAAACTGTGACCGAAGCCTTGAAATTGCTGCTTTTTCAAGAACGATGTCACAGTTTTTTGGCTATACAGACCGACCCTTTGCTGGTAAATAACTTTTTTTTTTCCTCTCCCCCATCCTCTCTGAAATCACTTGTTTTAATTGTTGACTCGCACCGCGCTTGATAGTGAATGCAGTATTAAAGCGACTTACAAACTGAACGTTTCAAGAGAAATTCCATTTCCAAACCTCTTGTCTAATGAAAAATAACCTCTGTATGTAAACGGAGTCGGTGTAAAAAAAATGGAAATTTAAGGTCATCAAACAAGCTCACGCAATTAAGGCTAGGTTTCCGCCAGCCGTGAGCAGGCCGGATGAGAAAATTCCACCCGCTCCCGGAACCAATCAGATTGCAGGATTTGTTGAATTCCGCCCACTCACGCATTGAGAAAAAGATAAAAGAATTATAATTCTCTGTGACCAAATTTTGGAAAGTACCTATCAAAGACATACAGTAAGCAAAATCTATTGTGCAACTTCCAAGTACATTACCAGTATGACTTGGGCTGTATTGAATCTGAAAAGTTGTGTTGAACGCTATGACGTCTGCAGGTAATTCTGTTAACATGAAATATGTTTGTCTCGACAAGCTTGACAAGGCAGTGTATAGATCATTTCCTACATTTACAACTGATAATTACGGGGAAGTAATTAATTTCCTATCATAATTCAGGGGGACCCAACGTCAATTTTCGGAAAATATCTGTTCGGAAGACGATTTGAGATGTAGAATTTTCGGAACATTTGTTGTAAAATTTCTTGCTTGCCTGCCTGTCCTAGGATTTTCGAACATCTGAAAAAATGGTATAATTGACCATTTTTAACCGATTTTTACCCTAAAAAGGTCACCTAGAATTTACGGGAGCCTTTTTTCTGGCTGAAATTTTCGAAAAGGTTAATTTTGATCCCTAGAATTTTCGGATCACTAAACTTTCAGCTAGGAGATCCGAACAGATTAAAAAAAATTAGGGGATAAAAATATGCCTATATCTACCGTTTAAATACTAAAATACGTTTAACAATGCTATGTTTAAGTGGTTTTGAACTATATTCCTGTTGGGTGCCCCTGATAATTATAATTATATAATGGCACATAGTGACATAGTTGCACATTCACTACCAGCATTTGAGCCATACACTAAAACATCACCTTGACAGTTGTTTTACTAGGATCAATAGAATGTGAACCAGGATTTTTCTAGGTTATGTCCCTGCAAAGGTTGAACTTACCGGTACCAGCAATATGCCATGCGGTGGACTAGACTTTTAACAAGAAACTATTTCAAAAAACAAAAAGTAGTGTTTCGTTTCCGGAATGGAATACTATAGTGTGGGTCACTTGGCCTGTCATTCTTATTTCGCTTCGTGTATTGAAACTCTCAAGAAATAAAGATAGAAATGTGAACTCAAACTCTCTGAACGGTGTTCCTTGGTACATGTATCAACATGCATAATTAGCTTTTAAACGCACAACGCAAGGCGCAATAGAACGAGACAACAGACGTATTGGCGTTTTTTGAGGGGAACACTGCCTTGCGGCTGGTTAGCCTATGCGACCTCCAGATTGCGTGATGTAGAACAACCTCACTTATCTCCCCAGCACTACGAGCTGAGTAGTAAACAGCACGTGCTGGATCGGACAAGAGTATTGGTTAGCGAGCGATGTACCAAGGCAAACGAGCCAACAAGCTTGGTGGAAGTCACCGTACAGGAGAGGACCCAATTTTAAAGGGGCTAGGTCACGCTGTTTTAGGAAATTTTGTTTAAAATTGTTAGTTATGAGCTCTAAACGTCAAATTGCCAGAGCAAGAGTCTTTCATTTGCAAAATCACGGCCACATAACAATTGAGAATGATTTTCCAGCCGTTTAAATGACATTTTGATATAAACTGACGTTTTTCAAATTTACCCAAATGCAATCCACTTCAATCCTCCCCAGTTTTGTCCATCCTTGTCCCTCCTTAGCTTTCCTGTGTTTTGTTTGAGTTCTTCTATAGTTTTGAGCCGTTATTTTGTTATTTCAGTTAATTCTATGACCATTTGATCAATGCTGAAATTGCCTAAAATTGCGTGACCTAGCCCCTTTAATGAAGGCAAAGCGATATATCCAACCCATCCCCAAAGGGAGGGAGGGGAAAAACAAATTGCAAACAGCTAGTTGGTTTACTATAGAAGACAAACTGCCAGGTGAACCTTGGACGGCTGACTGAGGCTTTTATAGCTAGACTCTGTCTATTAAAGTAGCCAGTTGCACAGGTTCTACTATGTAGCAGGTAGGCATTACACGTGCTCTTTAGCAATAATGAATAAGGCTTTAACAGATTTGGCCAATGCAGGTGTACGTTATAATCTGAGATCTGGCCATGGGAACAAAGTCTTTATGTCCTCGTTTTATTTACAACAAAACCGTTGATTTTATGACCTTGAACGGCCGACTACAAAGAACGCGAGTACGGTCACATGTCATTAATCGTATTTTACTCATAGGGCAGTAAAATCTCATTTAAAGAGAAAAACATATACTCGTTTATGTGCACAATACATCGAAGAATAACGTCTACAAATACCTATTTTACCTTCAAATACTTACCCCTGCATAACATTTCAAATTCCGTTTTCCGTGAATCGTCTCATGGTTACGTGTTACATACGAACCATGGCAATTACTAGCTTTACAATCACTGGTTCCTCGTTAATCCAATTTATTACTAAGACTTGTTTGCATTACTAATTAACACGAAAAGGGATAACTTGGGAATTTTTAACAATATATCGCTTTCATCTAACCCAAAATCATTCAGATATTCAAAACGTCCTATGCATAATCCATTTCTTTCGCCTTTGTGTTTGTCAGCATTATGATTTGGAATATTTTAGGTTTACGTGTTCACAAGTTTGTTTTTGTATCTCGTAGTTGTTTAGATTTCCAATTAAACACTCTGTTTCGATTGGCCACTCTAACTCGCTGTGTAAATAGTTCACTCTGAGAAAACAAAACATTCTTTTACAAATCATACCGGGTATCTGCATAAATTTAAGTTTCATTTTGCATTTACCTGTTCATCCACGCTTTTTGGAAAAGTGGTCCATACACTGTACCACGTACTTAGATTTAAACGCATACCTGAAGTAAATATTTTTGTTGTGTTTACGAGGAAGTGATCTCCCTTGCTAGTAATACGATGAAATGTGGATGACCTCGGTACGTTGTTACCCAAATACGTTCCTGCAAGTTTCCTCCTTTTTCTGCTGTTATACAATAGACGTCTCAGCCTTTTCTCTGTAATTCTGCTTGGTTCTCGGCACGTCTATGTCGATGCTCACGCAAATCAAAACAAAAGTAAACAACTTTTGCTTATCGAGACCTGTATTTCTCCTTCAGAATGAAGTCTTTATTATCATTGAGAATCAAATAACTGTACAGCCTTTCAAACTACATCAAAGTTATTTTCTAAAGAGCTGATCACATTTTCCACTGATGACATCAGATCTTGTGAAACTAGAACAGAACTATACACACAAGATGGCAGTGAACACGATCGCTGATATGGCTATTTGAACAAAGGATATAAGCTAGACCATTACAAGAAACAAACTGTTTAACAATGAAAAAGAAAAAAACGTAATAGACAAAAAACTTATCTCCGTAGTCAATGGTACACTGAGCAGGAGGCTGTTCAGGTTGTTCGCGGTGAAAATAGTACCAGCGTGAGGCCATTTGTTCGCTGTGCAAATGTTTTTACTTTGTCTTCAGAAGAATCCAATATAGCGTCCATTTGTTTGTGGAGTTGTTTTCTTTGCCGCTGTCATCTTTAGAGTAGTTCTCAATAAGGTACCCGCTGCTTATTAAAGAATTGGTGTTTTGACTTGTATCACTTTCAATAGTTGCGTCCATTTCAGTTACATTCGAGTATATTCTTGTTTCATTCAGTTCGCGGAACGACCCGTTTCGAAGCTGACGCTTGACATCTTTTAGTGTGGGTCTACCGCGAAAAGCGTATGCCATTCTTTGTATGTGCTTTGAGCGCCCCAAGAAGAAATAGATTAAGCCAACGCAATGCCGATCTTCAGTAATCCAAACAACGCATCAAAGAGCTCTTCATGATCTTGGATTACGTGGTTTGCTTTAAATAACCGAAGTAAACAGCGCCACGTGGCTTCTATTGTGCATTACCCAATCAAAACACCGCCACGTGCTTTCTATTGTGCATTGCCCAATCAAACACGGCCACGTTTTTCTATTGTGCATTTTGCTGCACAGGAAAAAAAAAACTGAAATCTAACGTCTTTTATAACTCGAGCCCCTACGGGGCCCGAGTAATAACTTGATCCGGATTGAGCTCTAGATTAGGTTTTAAGTAGTCGCTCATGGCTCTGGTATTCGCTCCCGAGAACGACTTTGCGACAACTCTGTGGCCGACAGCTTTCCCTAGTTTCCGTCCTTGAATATTTTGGACCATGGAATCACCAATCAGAAGAGTTGTACGTTGCTCAGCTTGTGGTTGTTCTATTTGCATATTTGGCGCTTCCTTCTGCTCTTGTGTGCTCTTCTTTTCTTTCTGCCTTTTGTTCTGTGATCTCTTTGTCTTGTTGGGCTTGACTGTATTTGTCGTTTGATTGTAATTAATACTTCCGGGACAACTTTCATCCGCTTTCAATGCAGTTTGCAGCTCATTATTTAGGAGCCTAATAACTGTCATCAGACTTTCGTTTTCATTGTTTAGATTATTCGCTTCATCTTTCATACTAGCATACCGAGATTCCATCTCCTGTAGCCTTTGTTTAAAGGGTGTCATTTTCTCTCTGAAGGGATGTTATAGTCTCATTTGCATAAGACTCACTAGCTTCAGCTTTGAGTTTTTCGATTTCATGGCAGCTTATTACCCTTACTTTGGCTTCAATAAAAGAAATTATTTCACGATCTTGGATAAGTAACTGTGCATTAACTGATTTCTCTTTTACTTGCGAAGTTTTACTGTCGTTTCCGACCGCTTGGGAGATATGTTCAGAGATCTTTGC
>OX421447.1:40000-42500 GCA_949126865.1 Montipora capitata
TACTCCTTTGGTTAAAAATAATTCTGCTGCTGTATTACCAACATCTGATAAAACTCCATTGCCCATAACCAGCGCGCTATTTAGTTTCCGTGATTTTTTGCAAATCTAGTTACGGTTTTTTTTAATGCCGCATTCAGCACAAGTACAATAAAACATTAATCTTCCATTTTTAGCTGTTTTATAGCCGCTTGGTTCAACACGTTCGGTTTGTTTGCTTTGTTTCACGAAATATGATTTCATTTAGTTATATTTATAAATTATATATTTTTAAAATAATTAATTATAAAACGATTGTTAACCCATTGATCATTCATATCAAATTTTGCATTATGAATTGTTTCTAATATGCTTTTTCCATTTTGTCTTTCCAATAAGTAATACAGGCACCAATATCCACATAAAACACTTAATCTCTCTTGTATTTCATCTCCGGAATAGATTATTTGTTTGTTGCTTGTATTAAGATAAGTTTCAACTTTTCTTGGCATTATTAAACCGAAAGAATAAAAGTTTTCTGCTTGTTTGTCTATATTTCCATAGGCTACCCAATGAGTTCCCTGTCCAATCATTGTACCAAAATTTATTATACCACATTGACCGAATGCATAAATGGCGGCCAAAAATGTATTCTGTTGTTTATGTGCTAATGACGCTCACTAGCCTCGTTCTCAAGCAACATTTCTTTTGTATTTTGTCCATACAAACGAGGCTAGTGAGGCTAATTAGCACATAAACAAAAGAACATTTTTTTGGCCGCCATTTATGCATTCGGTCTATTATTTTCGAATTTTAGACGGAAGATTGTCTCTTGAATAAATGCCTCTAAAATGTTTGATACCAAGCTTCTTAACCCAATCAATCAGATCAAAGTTGCTCAGTGGTTTATTAATAAATTTTGTATTAACTGACCTAAGATTGGAATTTTGTTCCATGTTTGACTTTGTGGTATGCCTAACATTGAAGTTATTATTCCTTTCCCCTTTTTTGATCGTGTTTTTTTTTTTAATCCAAAACCAACTTGATTTTCCCATGATCCATGAATTGGTGCAATCCCATAATTTGGTTTACTTAAAACATCACAATTTCATAACGAACTATCTTTTCTAGGAACCTATACAGGTGATAGACCTTATTCATAAATGGCGGTCAATTTATAATTCTTTTGTCGAAGTGCAAATTAGCCTACCAACCCTCGATACTATACAGTGAATTGAAAAGAATTCTTGCTCTGAAATGAGGCTTGGTAGGCTAATTTGCATGTGGACAAAAGGATTATAAATGTGACCGCCATTTATGAATAAGGTCTATGATCTACGAGATCGCGTTTTATCAACTTGTAAACCTTTACCAAACAGTTTTGGTAATAAATTTATTGCTAATGGTATGCCAATTGAAGCTAAAGCTCCCCAAAAACCACTATGTTGCATTTGTCTTTTTGTTGGTCTTAAATACATATTTCCACCTGCTTGATAAGCATTATTGAGATCGCTCTTTTGTTTTGCTGTCAATAAATTTAGCATTGGAACCATTTGCGTTAATTTATTGCTTGGTATTATCATTCCTCCTTTTTTGCCAAATATTTTATCGATGAGATTTTCACCTAATCCAGCTAAAGCGCCTGTTAATAAAGGTCCTCCTATTTTACTAACAGCTGGCATTACTTTTGGTAAAAATTTAGTCGCTAAACTAAAAATATTCCCACCAACTTTTCGTATTTGAGTTTTACTATTTTTAATGTCTGTTCCTGTTCCATTTTTCATTGATTTTTGGATTTTTGTCAGTTGTGTTTTTGTAAGCATGAGCTTATCTGGACCTAATAATTGAGAATTAGATAGTCGTAATGTAACTGGTGATCTGCTATTTATAGCTCTTGCTAATGTTTGTTTTTGGTTTGGTGATAATTGTACACCATGAGAAATGTATCTTGTTGTCATATCTTGTATATAATTAAATTAGATAAAAACGTGAATTATCATATTATACACAAGATATAAATAAATAAGAAAACTATTTTTAAAAAAATTATCTGATTAACAGCTTTCCATCTTTTTGGATAAATTCAACATCTTGTTCACTTAAAACAAGAGCATAAATTTTAATGACTTGGACTGCGGAGTACCTCAAGGCTCATGTTTAGGGCCTCTGTTATTCATAATATATGCGATCAAGCTGTTTAAAATCGTGGAACATCATCTTCCTGATGCGTATTGTTTCGCGGATGATACGTAGCTGTATCTGAGTTTCAAACCACTCGACAGCAATGCTGAAGCTGATTCTATACAAGCTATAGAATGCATTGACGTGGTGAGGAAATGGATGCTTCAATAATAATCGTAATAATCATTGACAACGATAATAATAATAATGATAATAATAATAATGACGATAACAATAACGATAACGATAATGATACTACTACTAATAATAATGATGATAATAACAATAAGCATAATAATAACAACGTATACTTACAAACAGGATAACCTGTTAGTGTACAAGA
>OX421447.1:52500-62500 GCA_949126865.1 Montipora capitata
CAGAAAAAGGGGCGAGGGATAGCAGAGGTGACGAATTTGTAGCTCGCTCCGCGTGTGCTGTAGCCCATTATCGTTATGGCTATCAACCTCTGCAGCTTGTACCATAAGATAAGATAAGGCCCCGCCCCTGCATAAAACCCATTATCGCGTCAAGACAATAATGGGCCATTTATGCCGAGAGCGGCGCCTAAAAATAACATAAACCTAGCGCACTAAAGACTAAAATAAAAGGGCTATAATTGCGGTCGTGCATGCGGCTAGAAGTCACTGAATCACGGACACCTTTATTTGGATTAAATTGGCCACTGATGTGGCGTTTATTTCGAACCATTCAAACGTGACATGTGTCAAATTAGTGAATTAAACATCCCTCTATTTGATTCAGTGAATTAAGTTGGGGCGAAAAACAGCCACAAGCCACATCCTGTGGCGAGGCCCAACCCAAGCCGTAGGCACGCACGCACTATGAAAATACTTACAGCAGAAAAAGACCAAGTCTATAGATGATGGATACACACTATTCAGGCATCAGGAACACCAGGCCATTCTCTGACATGTCCCTGAAGCCCTTACGGCCAAAGGCTAGTTGTCACGAGTTAAAACTTGTTGCCCTAGCCCGAGTCAGACAGGCAAACTGACCCTGGTCACGCTATAAGACATCGGAATAATAGAATAAACACTAATAATAGCACTATTAGACAAAAACGGCACACGCCGGCTTTTGTCGGAATCAAGCTGAAATAACCAAATCAAAATGATATAGGAACTACTTGGCTAAAATTGCCGCCCCAGCCCGTGTCTGAAAGACGAGCATTGATCTACAGCAAACAGTTGAAGTAGGTTAACGAAAATTACAAAATGATATTATTGCCCCAGCCCCTGACTGAAAGGCGAGCGTAAGTCTTAAACCCTTCCGAATGTTGAGAAATGAATAGCTTAAAGGCACCGGGTTTCCAACGGCATCGTAATTATCGAATAAACACTAATAAGAGCACTATTAGACAAACACGGCCCATGTCGGCTCTTGTCGGAATCAAGCTGAAATACCCAAGTCAAAATTATACAGGAACTACTACTCTAATTATCGCCCCAGCCCGTGTCTGAAAGGCGAGCAGTGATCTACAGCTAGCAGTTGAAGTAGTTCAACGAAGATTACAAAATGAAATTATTGCCCCAGCCCCTGACTGAAAGGCGAGCTTAAATCTTAAACCCTTCGGAAGGTTGACGAATGTATAGCTTAAATGCATCGGATTTCCAACGGCCAAGGTGGCGAATCTGAGCGTCTGATAAGCCGCTGTCAGCCGCCGAAGATGCGGCGCCTATCCGGAAAGAGTGGGATTTGTATTTGGATGAATCGAGTCCACAAAAATTTAGGGCTTGCCGAAGTTGCTGTGCAAAATGGCTAGTTTTAACCGGAGAACCATCGGCGAAGCAGAACAAGGCACCCGGAGTGGTACCCCGCATAGAACAATAACGTTGTAAATAATTCACTGGGCAAAAATCTGTTCCCGTTGCGCAGTCCAAGACAACTGAAAATGGGCGCCTACTAGAGTTATGTTTGTAGTCAGCGATGACAATTGTCGCGGCGGTCACGCAATTGTCTTTAAACTGGAAATTTAGGTTTTGTATTTGAATTAAAGGTTTCAGATTCGCACCCTTGGCCGTGAGTTCGCCTACTCGAAAAAAGCCATAGAAGGCCACCAAAAACATGGTTTGGAACAACAGCCTTTGATATGCGGATGAGTTGGTATGATTTAGCGCGAGCACTAAACGTTGCAACACGCCACGTGTTATCGGAAGCCTAACATCTGGTGCAGAGTATAGCTTACTGTGAGCCGCTAGAATCTTCTGCACCAAAAAATTCTTAGTGGGGTCAGGGAAATTAGCTAACTTGTGCACGTAACCTAACGCGGAGACATATGTCGAGATTGTCGAAGATGCAAACTTCCTCGCTGACAGATAGGATATAAACAACGCTAAATTGTTTACCGAGACCGGAAGGAGCGAGGCATGCGACTCGCAAAATTCAGATGAAAAATCGAGATATGTCGTCCAAGCCCTTTGGTAAGTCTTACGCGAACCCCCGGTAATAGCTGAGTGCAGGAGGTCATTCAAGTGATGCACCAGTTGTGGGGTAGTAAGCCCGCTGGAACCGGTGTCGGTTGTTCGTCTGCGTAAGGAGCTAGTGATCTAAATTTCTCTACCTGTAAGCGAGATAAAGCATCGCTCTCGCGGTTAACGCGACCAGCAATGTGTTTAGCACGAAATAAAATGTTGTATTTAAGAGTGCAGAGAACAAAGTGCCTAGGCAAAGCCATAACTGAACGATCTTTAGAAGTTTCCCTATTGATTATCTCAACAACTGCCTGATTATCCGAAAAGTTAACCCTAACAATACATTTGTCACGCATAAGTGGTCCCCAAATCTCAAGAGCCAGGACAATCGGAAAAAACTCTAAGATAGCGATATTGAATTGTTTCCAAGCGGAGGGCCACTCTCCAAAACACCAATGTTTGCCAAATATTGCGGCGTAACCAAAGGAACCAGCCGCGTCCGTAAATAAATTGAGGAATTAAATTAAAGATTGCAGCTCTTTCAGAGTAACGCTTTTTCGAGAACAAAAATCAGCCAATTGGGTACGGCATTTGGCAAGCTTGTCTTCTGGAAGACGAGCCTCCATCAAAGCCCTATCTAAGGTAATCCCCGCGAATTGCAAAGCATTGGTTGGGCCCATAGTTTTCTCGTCGGCTATCGGAACGCCTATACGACGGCAAACGCAAAGAAAATTATCGAGGTCTACCTGACATTTTGCCTCAGAAGGCCCAATAAATAAGAAGTCATCTGAAATATGTATGACCGACGACGCTCGTAATTTATCTTTAGCAATCCATTCTAACGCAGTGCTGAATGATTCAAAAATATTACAGGACCACGAGCACCCCATGGGCAGGCATTTGTCAAAATAGAATTTCCCTTGCCATTCCATTCCATGCAATGGAAAATCGCGGGGGGCTACGGGAATAATACGAAAAGCGGATTTAATATCTGTCTTAGCCAGAAAACAGCCCTTTCCTATTGCTTTAATGAGCCGAACAGCATCATCGATAGTGGCATATTTTACGGTGGCTAACTCTTTAGGTATACCATCATTAACAGATAACCCCTCCGGGTAAGACAAATGATGAATTAACCGAAATTCCCCTGGCAATTTTTTGGGAACGATGCCTAGGGGCGATACCCTGAAAGTTTCAAAGGGAGGCGAATCAAACGGACCTACAATTCTGCCCGCTG
Source organism: Montipora capitata (assembly GCA_949126865.1). NCBI lineage: Eukaryota > Metazoa > Cnidaria > Anthozoa > Scleractinia > Acroporidae > Montipora > Montipora capitata. The sequence continues at coordinate 55,793 of OX421447.1, forward strand.
CGAGCTCTTTTGACAATTTATCATTTACGCTAGTAGGATTGTCCATGGCGCTCTTCAGATTTGGGGATCGGATTGCAAGGAGAGAACCAAAATATCGTATTGAAAAACCGTGAAGAAAGCCTTGAATAAGATAGTCCGAGGTTACGTTGTTATAACCCTTAAGATAAAAGGCGAGACGGTCGGGCCTTACCGGTGTTGGCCCGCGGCTCAGCAACCGATGTTCGTCCCTGACTGTCACTCCCAGAGGGTATGCTAGGGGCTGCATTGTTTGGGGTACTGTGAGCTCTGGTAGCGCTGCATTGGCTTGCGGGATGGACTGCCCCACACTTGAAGCAGGAGTGTTTGAAATTGCAGCCCCTGCAGAACTGACCGGAATGAAATCTCCAACAAACCCCTCTGGGAAAGGACTGAAAGGGACGTTGGTTGGGCCGTCTAGCTCGAAAATCATAGGTGGAATTTTGGCGTGAGGTGATGAGGGAGCTATGCATAGCCTGGTGCCATAATTCCCAAGCCACGTTATCCCATGGGTATCGGTCAGGTTTAGACCGGCGAAGAAATCGGAATTGCTCGTCATAATATCGCCAGTTGCCTTGTTTTGCTGCAATGTCCCTGACCACCTCACAATACGTCATTAGAGAACTTATCGCATTAAGAACCCTAATGGTATAAACGGCTACAAACACATTAAATGCAGTCACCCATTGATCAATGGATAAACCGCGCCGTTTGGGTTTAACGTGTTCAAGGCAAAGACTAGGCTGATCATGGCTATGAGTGACAGATAATCGATATTTGGACTCCTCCGGTGCTACGGAGAGGAGAGACGCGAATTCAACGTATTCGTTGGCCCATATCTTTGCCTTGACACGATCCGAGACGCGCGAGACTCGAGGTCAAAAGTGACACTGGAAAACGTGTCGTCCGGATTCTCGGACGCAAAGGTTAGCCTACCCGGAGCCACGGCGTTCGTCAGTTCTGCAATCTCCCTCGAGGCGGCATCTTCAACCACGGTGGGCTGTGGCATGGACGGATTACTAATCCTTTGTTCGCCAACTGCGGGAGAGATATTTAGGATGCCGAGGCCGGCTGACTGTAAGGCCCCCGATATGATCTCACCCAGGACTGTGGGGCTGAACTGAGGAGTAGGCGTTGTGCTCTCAGGCAAGGACGCTGATTAACCCTCTGATCGCTGCTGTTTCACCGCTACCGCAGGTGTGGTACTTTTTGATGACCGGCGCTTAGAGGCTCGTTTAGGAGGCATGCTTATGAAAAATTGAAATTATATTACTCAAGCGTATATCCTATTAAGACGCTGCGAAGCTCAAAATTAGTGGGTGTGCTTCCCTTGCCCTAACAGGCTGGAAGCATGTAAGCCAATGAATCAAATGCCACAAATAAATCAGGATAAAGAGATCCGAGACATTCAGTAAAGGCTTATGCGAAAGCCAATGAATATCAAGTACATATAGAAGCAGGCAACATAACAAAATCAAACATCTGAGACATTTCAAAAAGGACAGTTGTCCTATAATGGCCTAAGTGTGTTCGGCACACTATTGCAGTATACCAATAGCCGCCAGGTGATAACACACTAATTACGCCATAAATGTCAAGTGCAATACAATCCGAGACATTTCAAGAGGACTATAAACGTCCTATAATGGCCTGAGTGTGTTGGGCACACTAATGTAGTATAACAATAGCCGCCAGGTGATAACACACTAATTACGCCAAAAATGTCAAGTGCAAGTAATTACAAATTCCAATATAATAGCCTGCGAAAATTGTATACAAGATTAGGATGCGCATATTGAATATTTTGTGGTACCGCCGATAAAAAATCACGAGGGCAACAATGGCCCGTGACGATTGACTTCATCGACGGACACACCCACTAACTTTACAGCCTTCGAAACAGCTCCCCGAATACTACGCGTAAATTTATAGTAACCTAAATTGTTTAGATGGACCCCATCAGGTAAATAAAGGTCTCGTTTGCAGTTCCAGAAACCTCGGTGTCGCCAGTAATAACAAAAAGGCAAATGTTCTAGCACTACCTTAAGATATTGATGGAGCTGGCCCACTTTATAATTAAACTCCACTGAGTCCCGCGTACGTCGCCGCAGAACTTGGTCTACTACAACAACTTCAACTGAGTGTATATCATGTAAATCTCGAACTAAATTTTCTAGCTCTGAGCCAACAGTCTCAGGTGCGAGCTTAACAAGATCATTGGACCCAAGCTCTAAAATAATGATCTTGGGAGCAATTTGACGTACGACTTCTAAGTCAAACTTACGAAATTTCTCGATTGTGCGGCCCCCAACGCCATGAAAATGAATATCCGCAATATCACTAAGGCTGGTAAACGCATGCTTGTGCCGCTTCTTCTGCACGAACGCCGCTAGTCGGTGAACAAAAGAGTGCCCGATTATTAGCACGCGATGTTTAGCCATAGAGGTAGAAAAAAGAGCGGGCACTAACAGCAAGGTAAACCGAAGCTGACCGATAGCCAAAATAATGATAAACACCCTTATTTGAGTAAAAGTTAGGGCTACAAAAGTTGAACTTGCCTGTTTCCAATGAAAGAAAGTGAAGTAAGCCTCGAAAGCTAAACAGCTAACACGATCGGCGCTGGCAGAAAAAGGGGCGAGGGATAGCAGAGGTGACGAATTTGTAGCTCGCTCCGCGTGTGCTGTAGCCCATTATCGTTATGGCTATCAACCTCTGCAGCTTGTACCATAAGATAAGATAAGGCCCCGCCCCTGCATAAAACCCATTATCGCGTCAAGACAATAATGGGCCATATATAAATAAGATCAAACCTGAACTTAACAAACAATTGCAGCATTACAACACTTTTCTCACGTTTTAGTTTACACCTTGATGTTTGGTGTCACGCTGTAATTAGTACCCGCTTTTGTATTATGTCATGTTGTATAATTTTTTCATCTACCCGTAGACTTTATAACCGTTCACACTTAGGAACTCATTAAACTGATGATGGCATAAGCATGCTGAAACATGTCTTTCAAAAAAGTTGTCTGTTTCCTACAGTATTTGTAACTTTCAAGCAAGACCGCGGTTTCGAATCTTACGATTCTCGTCAGTTGCTATATCAGTAGATGTCGGAAGGTTGTGTAAAATTCTGAACCGTTCCGCACGTTTTGGTTTGTAAGAGGTTTTTTATACCACCCTAACTCGTTACTTGGAACGAAAATGGTGCCGTCTGATTCGTTCCTTGCTAGCCCATCAGGTTGCTGTAGGCTCGATCCGTTTCAGCTTAAACTTTAGTTGTGTTTTCTAAAAAGTGAAAGCATATAATAAAAGAAAATGTACTTTTCTTTTGCCCTCCCGTTCGGGGTGGAGATTTGTTAATTCTTTAGCTTTCATTTCGGGGAAGACGTGTGCAGACAAATGCGTCTGCATATTTTTAGATGTGTAAACTAGTGTTTTCACTGGCCAAGCAGGACACTGTCTGCGGCTTTATTAATATATCTTTAAATATTATGTATTTAATATTTCCCTTGAATATTTAAGCCAGCGAATTCTTACGCTAAATTGACAAGGGCGGTCTGGAGCTGTGAGTAGGCGTGAGATTTGTCTCGTATGGATGAGCATTGTTTTTTTTTTTCCTTGGGACCATTGTAAGTCCCAAGAGAAACTGGAAACAATGCTTATGCAAAATTTGGGGATGTTTATCGCTATGAAAGGTGGCAATACTCAAGGAAACGAGTAACACAAACAACATTCAACGAAGCCATGCTTTTAATCTCTCCTCCTCTGAATTCTGGGAAAGCCCTAAAGACTACTTCATGTAACATCTCCCTTTGTAACAATAAAAAAGAATGATGGGGAAACATGTAACAGAAATAAAATGTTAAATCAAAAACCATGCATAACTGACCTAACAATAAAAAACAAAAATTAAAATGTTTTGTTTGTTTGTTGTTGTTTTTTTTTTAATTGTTCTTTAGCAGCAACTCAACCACTTCTCAAGTGCTTATACTTCAACATCTTTTCTTCAGTGCGGTAAACTCAACAAATGTTAAAAGTTCAAAGTTCATTGTCTCTAGATGACAAAGTCATCAAACCTGGAAGGGCGCACACTGGTTCTGCCACTTCGAGCTTGTTGTGGTTGTGAAGTCACAGTCTCTTCAACTGCATTAGACTGGTGCCTTTCATGAGTTTGTCTCATTGTTGGTGCCTGTTTTGAAGGAGAATCTGCCTTGGCATCTGGTAATGACCCAGTTGGTGACTCTGCATGACTAGGCAGATTCGTGCCACTGCTATCCGATGGGGCCAGTTCTTGGCTAGGATCTTGAACTTGCGATTCCGTCTGTACAGGTTTCCGCCCTCTGTTTCAATAAGATAGGAACGTGGTCCAATTTTTGCCACACATGAACCTTTCTCCCAAGGTGCTTTAGGGTTTACGGGCTGAAGCCTTACTGGTTCTCCTACATGGAGCTCGGGCAATGGTTTTGAATGCTTGTCATATGCTGCTTTGGCCTGCTGTCTCTTCCTTTTAATGTTTTCGTACACTCCATCAATAACCCCTGGCTTCAGTAATGCTTCAGTTGTTGGAATGGTGCTCCTTGACATTCGAGACATCAATTTTTGGACTGGGCTTAAACCATTACTGTTGGGTGTGTTACGCCACTCGAGCAAGGACATCTGGAGATCTTTGTTACCTCGTTTTGCCTTCTTTACCGGATTCTTTGCGATTTTGACTGCCGACTCAGCTTTCCCATTGCTTTGGCTATGTAATGGTGAAATGGTAGTGTGCTGAAATTCCCATTCACGAGCGAACTTGCTAAAGTGTGCAATTGAATACTGTGGACCATTATCGGTGACCATGTCAGCAATGCCATGACGTGCAAAGTGGCGTTTGCTTGCATCTATCACTGATTCTGCAGTAGTGTCTGATAGGAAATCAAGCTCAAAATAATCACTGTAGTAATCCACAGTCACTAAATAGTTCTCGTCGCCGAGAGTGAAGAGATCTTGACCAACCTTTGAGCAAGGGTTTTCAGGGACCTTGTGAGCCATCAATAGTTCCTTTTGTTGTCTAGCTAAGAAGTCATTGCAAACTTCACAGTTCTGAACTTGATCTTTGATTTGGTCTGCCATGCTCGGCCAGAATAGCACATCACGTGATCGCCGTACACAAGCGTCAGGCCCAAGGTGGCTGGAGTGAGTTCTTACAATCATTTGAGATCTCATAGAAGTAGGGACAATCACTTTCATTCCTTTGTACAAGACACCATCTTGAACTGTTAACTCTTCTTTGTAGTTCCAATACTCACAGATACAAACCGGAACTTCTTCTTTGGTAAGCGGCCAACCTGTCATAATCATGTCCATGAGACTTTGCAATGTGGCATCTGCAATTGTACACTGTTTGATCTGCTGATGAGTGCCTTCTGTTAAACGCATGTAATCAATTGATTGATGTCAGCAATCTCTTGAAACAACAATTGCTCCTGGCTGAGCTGGAAGATTTGATACTCTGGGATGCTTTCACATTGGCTGTGATCCGCTTGGAGGTAAGCTCTACTTAGCATATCAGCGATGTACATCTGTGGTCCAGGGAGATACTTGACATGAAGTGTGTACTTCTGCAATCGAAGGAGCATACGTTGCAGCCGTTTTGGTGCAGAGTGTAGCGATTTCTGGAATATTGGTACCAATGGCTTGTGGTCGGTCTCCACTGTAGTTGATTCTCTTCCATATAGGTACTGATTGAAACAGCTGCACGAGAAAACTATCGGCAAGCACTCTTCTTCTATTTATGCATATCGGCGCTCTACAGCTGACAGTGATCTTCAGGAAAACGCCACAGGCTGCCCATTCTGGAGAAGCGTAGCTCCCAGACCAGACTCTGATGCATCGCATTGGATGGTAGTTTCAATGGCTACATCATAATATTTGAGCACTGGTGTCGAACTGATCATCCTCTTGATGGTTTGGTATGCGTCTTCTTGCTGACTTTCCCACACAAACAGGGCATCCTTCTCGGTCAATTTGCGTAGTGGTTCAGACACTTATGAAATAGTTGGCATAAATCTGGAAAGATAGTTGACACAGCCTAGGATGCGTTGAACTGCTCTCTTGTCATCTGGTCGAGGCATGCTTACGCTGGCCCCCACTTTCATGGGATCTGGCCTGAGTCCTTCAGATGTGAACGAATGGCCCATAGGTGACTTGGTCTAGCCGCAACCTCAACTCCTTCTTTTTTAACTTCAAATTCATGCTGTGAGCACGATCCATCAAGTTCAGCAAATTGCTGTCATGATCCTTTAGAGCATCTTCCATAGTTTCTCCACTGCCATAGCACAGAATGTCGCCTGCAATTACTTCTACACCATTGAGACCTGCAAGCGCTTCATTCTGACGACGCTGACATTCTTTGGGTGCACTGCTGATACCTTGTGGCATTCGTAAGTACCTGTACCTACCCAATGGGGTCCAGAATGTAGTAAGCAACGAGCTCTCTTTGTCTAGCTTTACTTGGTAAAAACCATCGTTCGCATCCAAGACAGTGAATACTTTAGCTCTGGCTAGTTTTGGCAAAACTTAGGCATTTGGTACTTTGGCCTCTTGATGGCTTGCTTTGATGGCTCGCTATGCATACTCTTAACTTCCCAGGTTTCTGCACTGCTACTAAGCTGCTTATCCAATCAGTTGGCTTGGATTCTTGGATAATGA
>OX421447.1:72500-75000 GCA_949126865.1 Montipora capitata
CGATAAAGAGTAAATTCTTCCTACTTTCCCCCCATCTCCCCATTCCAATGTTGTTTTAAAAAGCGACCAAAGGCTTGCACAGTATTTTGCATCACATTACCAACATTGGTATGGGGGGAAGGGGGGAAGGGGGGAAGGACCAAGATATTTTGTGAGTGCATCCCAAATGATGCTTAAGCTAGAATTTTTCCCAAGAGTTTTGTCCACGATTGCAGGTCCAATTACGACACAAGTGCTACTTTCCTTTTAAATCTGTTAAATTGGGATGATTTAACTACTCGCCGACAAAAGCTTAAAGCTATATTAATGTTTAAAACAATCAATGGACTCACCCCAGCGTACCTCCAGAATTCATTCAGTACCCGCAGTACGCAATACAACTTAAGAAACGTAGAGGCTAAACTTGAGTTGCCTTTGCCGCGCACAAATTATGGCAAGCGTGCTTTTTGTTATAGCGGAGCACTGTTATGGAATAGTTTGCGCATCAGCTTGCGACAATCAGACTCCCTAGAATACTTTAAAAGGGAAATTGACCAACTATATAGTAGGTGCCAGTCGGGCTCCCACAAGGCAATCTTGTAAAACAGTGTACATTGTAGTTGTAATGAAACTTTTTATATGGTAATATATACTGAAGATTTTACCGTGTATAAATAAATAAAGTACGTAAGTAAGTAAGTAACCGTATACAAGTTCAGGGCCCAGGACAAGGACAGCCGCTAGTACAGGACCGATAGGTTCAAGCTCAAGAACAACAACTTCAAGCCGAAGCACAACAACATCAAGCGCCACCGGGCGCCGCGGCTGCCCAAGTTCAGGTTGGCGAGGTTATGTTTTTCACTCTCATGGCCCGGGTCCTTAGTTTACATGTCTACCGCGTGCTTTGCCAAGTTTTGCCATTTATGTGTCACTCTGTGGTGTCGCCACGCTCGTTTGTGTCTGTAGTTGTTTCGTTTTCGCTATTCCGTTCACTTTGCCCCCTTCGTGTGTTCAACCTGAGAAAGAGTTTGGTCGTGTGTTCGACCTGAGAAAGGGTTTGGTCGTGTGTTCGACCTGAGAAAGAGTTTGTTCGTGTGTTCGACCTGAGAAAGAGTTTGTTCGTGTCTTCGACCTGAGAAAGAGTTTGGTCGTGTCTTCGACCTTAGGAAGAGTTTGATCGTGTGTTCGGCCTTAGAAAGAGTTTGGTCTCAATCGACCGCTGCCCCAATAACTGCCTAGAGGTGAAAGGCCACGATTTTATCCGTATCCACATCGCCAGCCCCCTGTGTGCTTCTCCTGTGGCAAGCGAGGCCACTTTGCAAGGTCTTGTAATTAACTCTCGATCTAGGGGCAGTTCCGGCCACCGTAAACATAATTAGGAGTGTTACACCCAGATTTTGTTAATATGTGGCGTTATTGAAATGTGTTTCATACAACTCATATCGTCCCGTTTTTTGTTCGTTTCTTTTTCTTTATTTGTAGTCGGACTTACTTCTTTCCCCTGACACTCCTTGCCGTACTAGAAGGGAATTCTACACCACTTCCTATAACCTGTCTCAGGACGGGTTCCTCGTCTGGCCAGGCTGGCGGGTGTTGGCCTCCCTTTTCTTTTCGTATGTTCTTTTTGTTTGGGGTCTACGTTCGCATAGATCGTCGTTCCCTTTTTACTGGGTTGCCAGTATGGCAAACCCAGCCGGAATCTGTCTTTAATTTCGTGGTTTTTTTATTTTTCGTTTTCTTTTTTTTTTATTTTTTTCCGTGTCGGTAAAAGTCTTGCCTGTCACTCCCCTGCTAAGTGGTGTCTTTGTGCATAGAGCATTCTGCGCGTATTTTCTTAGGATCGAGAGGGTAGTGGGAAATGCGTAGATTTCTCTGGTAGACACAGTAGAACGATTAACGTAACCGGCAATGGCGTCGAAAGTCATGTAACGCGAATGGCGTTTTAGTGGATCTTTGAACAAGATGTACCCTTATGAAGCTCATTAATGGCAAGCGAATTGGATACTGAACAAGACAGGCGGTCGAATGTTAAAAGCGACGAGTAATGGACTTCGACAACAATCTATCGCCCGTTGAGCCGTAATCAAAGTGAGCTGTCTTCCTAAAATTTTGCCAAGAGTGGTGTTTTGTACAACACTGAAACCAAATGAACAGTTCTCTGGTAACTCAGTATGGGTTCAACAAAGACAGACAAGGAATCCATATAGTGGATCTGTTATCTCAGTTGTCTCGCTATTTGTCAGATTTGTATTTACCTGTTCTCAACTCTGCACAGTCTTCCGGTATAACAATTGGAAATTTCACTAATAAGTCATTGACGTGAATGGCGTTTTAGTGGATCTTTAAACAAAATATACCCTCATGGAGCTCAAGAATGGATCGTCAATTGAATGAGCAAGACAGCGCTGAAAAATAAATATATGGATTTTAAGAGACGAGTAATGATCTTCGACAACAATTTCATTTTTCGCCTTTGGATATCAAGTGAGCTTTGTTTCTAATATTTCACTAACTTGGTATT
>OX421447.1:90000-92500 GCA_949126865.1 Montipora capitata
TGAGATGTTTTATGGTTTTAGGAAATGATTAGAGATTCACTTTAAAATGTAAAAAATATAATGCAAAGTCATTCCTATACATAAACATTTGCACAGCACCACAATTTAGGCTATACGCAGCATACAAATAAAGTTGTTCTTATTAAAAATACCTGTGTTGAATACTCATCAGATGCTTGCCACTCTTCAAGCTTCATCATCAGAGGTATTTGAACAAATGCTCTGTTTCCCTAACAGCATGTAATGAGAAGTACTGTAAATAGCCTTTATGACACTAAGGGAATCTTTCTCTACCTTTTCGTCGTTAGCATAAGGTTTTGTTTTTCAAATCAGTTGCCCGGGAATGAAGTATTGAATATTGAAAATTAATTGCATAATGAGCTGTCAAGTGAAGCTATGATCCTTGACTTGATTTCATATCTGCAGTTCAATATATGATTTCATGTACCATTTCCGCGTTCAGAATGAGCCGTCTCTGAATATGTAAATCCGATATACCAGATAATCTCAAAGCAACGACGCTTTGAAAATTCGCAATTTTACAAAGAAGGTACATGGGATGATTAGCGAATTCGTCACCCAAAAATTGATCAGTTTTTGATGGCTAATAACTGGCTCGTTATCAAAGCTAAAAGGCTTAAAATTAGAGATTTATCTAAGTTTAACAAGTTCTTTGAGCTTTTGAAGTCTGCCTCAATTTGTAACTAGTGTTGACCGAATGCAAAAATGGCCGCCAACAAATTATTTTTGTCTGTTTCAATTAGCCCAACTAGCCTCGTTTTATAGCCCACATTGTTTCAATTTTACACGTTAGGCTAATTAACACAAAGAGAAAGGGATAATTTGTTGGCGGCCATTTTTGCATTCGGTCAATGATGCTTTCTTTGAGAAAACTCGTATGTTAATGAAACTAAAATAAACAATGATGTCAGCAATAAGCATAACTGAGAAACAATGTGGATTTGTAAAAGTAAGAAACTAGAGCACAGTAATACAGTCGCAAGACTTATCCACATGACAAAAACTCGGAGCAATTGCCTTTAACATTGGCATATTTTGTTTGGATAACCCTAACCCTAACTTATTTAAGTGTCTAGTCATTCTAGCGCTGGAGCACTAATTGGGGACACTGTAAACTGAAATTAACAGTTAACACAAACCAAGTCAACTGCTGGTGTACCCGGAGAAAGTGGGAGGCGAGTGCTCTCACCACTGCGCAATCCCTGCACAGTGGACATAACCAGGTGATTAATGTCATTGCCATGACTCAGTCAATTTCTTGATTTACATAGAATTTTGGTTCCAATTTATCTGCGTTAATGTCTTGTACTAAAATAACAACGTCCGGACAATTACACTTAATTCTGGCATTGGGCAAGACGTTTTCAGTATTCCAGTGAGTGTTGTATACACAGGTGCGAAATGTAACACCCTGAAATTCACCAGGAGTTGGTAAATGTAATACAACGCTAGTCTGAAAATATGACAAAAACCTTATTTTAGTGAATTCATTGAAGCTACAAATGAAAACTTCAGAGCACATTACACCACAGATCAAATACGTTTTTGCTGCGGTTAAATCTTCTTCAAAGTTGGATTCGACTTTGCATTAAAATCACAAGCTTTTTTAAAAGTAAAATGTCTTGCTCAACACATGTACTTAACTATACCTTGACAAAAAAGGCCTCGAGAGGAACAAGGAAAGGGCTATTGACCATGCTAAAGCTAACAGCTCTTTTCTGCAGTGTTGCAACATCACTGAATTCTCGGTCCAAACTGAGCTCCTATTTTTAAGTAAAATAGATTACAGATTGTAAGTATAATGCTGCCTACTGATGCCGGAAAGGGGGTATTTGAAGCCATCTTCCCCAAGCGCTTCGAACCGATAAAACTGGTTGGCACCATGTTAATCACATTGTTGCAAGTGAATTCTTTTATTTCAAGCTTTTTACTCTCAAATACATACCACGTACAAGGCTATCTGCACGGTACAATTAAGGTGTGAGTGTCTATATGTTAATTGCATGTTTGTAATGTAAATTGTTAATTGTTCATCATAACATTGCTTGAATTCTTTTATTTCAAGCTTTTTACTCTCAAATACATACCAGGTACAAGGCTATCTGCACGGTACAATTAAGGTGTGAGTGTCTATATGTTAATTGCATGTTTGTAATGTAAATTGTTAATTGTTCATCATAACATTGCTTGAATTCTTTTATTTCAAGCTTTTTACTCTCAAATACATACCACGTACAAGGCTATCTGCACGGTACAATTAAGGTGTGAGTGTCTATATGTTAATTGCATGTTTGTAATGTAAATTGTTAATTGTTCATCATAACATTGCTTGAATTCTTTTATTTCAAGCTTTTTACTCTCAAATACATACCAGGTACAAGGCTATCTGCACGGTACAATTAAGGTGTGAGTGTCTAAATGTTAATTGCATGTTTGTAATGTAAATTGTTAATTGTTCATCATAACATTGCTTGAATTC
>OX421447.1:95000-107500 GCA_949126865.1 Montipora capitata
TCCACAAGTGGCGTGTGGTTACAATAAACTGATGAAAACTCATAAAACTATTTACAAATGATAAGAGTGATCCTTGCACTTAACTGGATAATTTAGGCAACTCTCACTTTATAAAGAGCTGAAAAATTCAGATGGCTTCAACCGGATTCAAACGCATGACCTGGAATGTTGGTGCAATGATAAACCAACTGACCAATGAACCCACACAGTTGGGAGCAACTGTGTGGCTTCATAGCACAGTTGGTTGAGCATGGCAGAGGTCATGGGGTTCGAATCCTGTTGAAGCCACTTGAATTTTCCAGGTGTCTATATGAATCAATTGCTTACCATATTTTCCTGTGTATAAGTCAACCTTTTATGACCTCAAAATAAACTACAAAGAGCGCCCTCGACTTATACATGGGTAAAAAAAGTTAAGAGTCAAGTTCCAGCTAAATAATTCAAAAATAACAATCATCGTCTTGGGTGTAACAAAACACAGTGAAACAGGTTGGCTTCTCATTTAGCGACAAGTTGAAATGGATATGTGCAACTCTAAATGTTGAAGATACTCATTCGCACAATTCTGAAATTGAGACTGGAAATTTACTGTTATCAAAGATGGAAAGCTCAAAAAGACATCTCTGTTTCTTCAAACTAAACACGATCGTTCGACTGCTTGGTAACCTGGCAAATGCTGGTTGGTAATGTTTTTCAATTGTTACACGCTTGGCTGATTAAAATACTTTTGAAAACTTCGTGTTTTGGTTACGAGTTTTTTTTGCTTTGTTCGTTACGTGAGATAACCAAGTTTTAACACGTGTGGACCAATTAAACCTTCCACGTTATGCACCCCTTTTCAAGTCATTTTCAACACTCTGCAAATTCTGTAATGTTGTGCTTATCCCTTAATGCCCTTCTAGTATCCAACAAACATTTATCTCAAAAATTAAGGAAATTGAGAAAAACTGCGATTTTTGCCATCAAAAAAGGGAGGCGACTTATACAACGGTAAATACGGTAAATTGTTCCGATAAGTAAGAAGATCATTTCAATCTTTAAACGTTAAAATGGGTGTATCATTTTTACTTGCGAAAAGATCAGTAAGACATCTAGGAGCCAACCCACTGACTACTTCCTACATTTGTTTTGCTTTTGCCTACCTGTTGAGTGTCTAGGTTTACCCAGTGTAAGGCCTTGGTGGCAGGAGTCTCATTGGTTAGATTCATTAAAGTCGACCTGATCTATTCTGAGGTTTCTTAAGCCTGTTAGAGAGCCCCTTGCCTGGAATATCCCATACTACAGTAATAAAAGTGTGGCTGGATTATAGCATTATAGGGTGTGTCTTTCGACAAACTCCTGAATTCCCCTCAAGGCTCCTATTCCTGACCTAACTTTTTTGGCAACATTGTCAACGTGCTTGTCCCAAGATAGCTGCTGATCGATTTCAATGCCAAGAACCCTACTATGGTAAACCTATTTCAGATTTTAAAAATAAATTCTCTGTTTTCACAAATCCCATAATACAGTTCATATTGGGAGATTAGTTATTTGGTCCTTTTCGTCGCCGGTGGGACATAAGACCAAAATTGTTCGAGGGAATTTTGGGGGATTATTTGCATTAAAACAATGGATGTCGTTCACTGAAACATGATACAGTCCCTAAGAGTTAGGGTTTTCATTGTTTTTGTGTAAAGAATCCCCCTAAACGTCTTGCATTATGGGATTGGAAAAATAGTCTATTTCAATTCGCGGTTCAGACGGTAGATTTAAAAGCGTCCACAGTCAACTCTTCCCTTGCGGACGTCATGCTATTATGGACAAAATCGAGATCCTGGCGAAAGCTATAGAGTTTCGACTGGAAATGGCTCCCTCAACTACGAAATTACGGACACTTTCGTGGAACCAAACCGACAGTTTTTACATGGTTACGTAAAATTGTAGTCTGTTGTTTTTCATGATTAGGTCAACAAACGCTTACCCTGGGTGCCAGAGGTAATTTTTTTTTACAAGGAGGAAGAAAGCGAGAAAGTTGAAGCGGGGAAAAAATAACCTCTAGTGAAACAAACTACACAAGATTTACAAGATCTTGAGTAGCTAAATTCTGCAATTGTTCGAAAACCAGGCTTGAGAAATTAAAAAAAAATTCATTTGAGGAAAACAAGTACAGTGTACATTAATTAGTAGTGAATCTGACATGGGTTCCCGTGTTCTTTCAGAAATGCCATCCAGTTAGCCTAACTTGCGATTTTTCCATCTCAAACATCTCAAATTTGTTCAGAAAGAAGTTTTTTTGAAGTTTTATTGAAAAAGAGGAAGTGTTTTGCGTCCTTCCAACCGCTTGCGTAGTGGTTGAATTTTCAGATGAAAGGTTTGACTTTGCCGAGAAGCCCCTTTTGTTGGGAAACTTGAATAACAGACAAAGCAAAAATCTTCGTCCACAGAATTAAGAGTGCTGCTTCTTTCTAAAGCAGCCCGTTAAATACATTAAAGATATTAAATTACTGTACAAGCATTGTCTATATTGCATCGAGCATATTAACGGCACTTTGATTCTTGCAGCCTACTATTATGGACACAAAATAAGGGTCTCGAGGTTTTGACTGCAGTGGAAACCAATCACAATAAATGCTGTTTTTTCTACATTTACACTTAATTGTGGTTCAAAATCGGCTTATTGAAACGTGTAAAGTTCATTTATAAAGCAAGCAGGATTAAAGAGGCTTTTCACTAAGACCTAACCCCATCACGGGGAACAATGGAATAGAAAATGAATGAAGGGGTAGTTTCTAAAGAAACTGAGGTGCTGCATCGGTGGGGAAGTAGTATACAAAAATTTGGTTTTATCAACGGAGTTGATAATGTAAATTGGCCACCGTACAGAGATTCTAAAAGCTGACGTTTCGAGCGTTAGCCCTTCGTCAGAGCGAATCGAGGGATTATGGATTACGTGTAGTTTTTATAGTAGAGTAGGAGCTACGCTATTGGTGGTAACATGGCAACGTGAAAAATAGGAATATATTAGTTAAATGAAAAGCGTTCGTTAATACCGTGAGGATTAAGGGTGCCGATTTGAAAGATGAATTTTTGTTCCAGATTCTTGCGGCTTTCCGTCGTACCTAGATGTAGGGAAAGGCCGCAGATAGCCATGTGTTTTTTGGAGTGGTTAGGCAGATTAAAATGGCGAGCGACTGGCTGAGATGCATCCTTGTCATTCTTCTCAACATCGCGAAGGTGTTCGCGGAATCGGTCACCTAGTCGTCTACCTGTCTCACAAATGTATAATTTATTGCATAACGTACAGGTTATGCAATAAATGACATTTGCGGAGGTACATGTGAAACGATCGGTGATCTTAACAGATCGCTTAGGTCCCGATATCTTGCTAGTGTTAACAATGAAAACACAAGTTTTGCATCATGAGCGCGTGCATTTGAAAGTGCCGGGTTGCTCGTTAGTTTTGAGCGCTCTTCTAACTAACGAGCAACCCAGAGAGACAAGTAGAGACAGAGAGACAGGTAGAGACAGAGAGACAGATAGAGACAGAGACAGGTAGAGACAGAGAGACAGGTAGATGACTAGGTGACCGATTCCGCGAACACCTTCGCGATGTTGAGAAGAATGACAAGGATGCATCTAAGCCAGTCGCTCGCCATTTTAATCTGCCTAACCACTCCAAAAAACACATGGCTATCTGCGGCCTTTCCCTACATCTAGGTATGACGGAAAGCCGCAAGAATCTGGAACAAAAATTCATCTTTCAAATCGGCACCCTTAATCCTCACGGTATTAACGAACGCTTTTCATTTAACTAATATATTCCTATTTTTCACGTTGCCATGTTACCACCAATAGCGTAGCTCCTACTCAACTATAAAAACTACACGTAACCCATAATCCCTCGATTCGCTCTGACGAAGGGCTAACGCTCGAAACGTCAGCTTTTAGAATCTCTGTACGGTGGCCAATTTACATTATCAACTCTGTTGATAAAACCAAATTTTTGTATAATGGAATAGAAATTCTGGAAGAATGGATAGCAACGATCAAGAAATATAAGAGTAGGACAGCAGAGAAACCGTGACTCGCCAAGGGAACATTAAGATCTACATCCGAAGTGACGACATTGAGAGACAAATGAATAATATTCCAACGCTACTATTGTTCTTTGTTTGCACCATTTAGCCTTGGATGTAAAAGTCCCACAATTGTAATACATATGTAGCTTTCTCTGAGTGTGAGGTGCTACGAGTTCGGAACTTGCTGATGCCCCCACTCTTACCTAAGCACCAAAAATTCCATCATTGGCTAGGTGCCCCGGATACCCACTCGATATGTTGTCAGAACTGCTCTCCAAGATTTGTAGACGGCGTTTGATTTAGTGGACTTCAACAACTGTTCAACATATCTAGCGTCAACTGCAACTTTTTACAGGGCAGACACCAAAGGGTCAAAATGAATGGGAACTGCAACTCCGGCTGGCTACCAGAGTCCCCAAGGAGACACAGATGGGTAGAAGGCTTTCTCTTGTAATGATTAATCACTTGACACTACTGGGCGAGTCAATTTCCATGGAAGTTTGCCAATGACACTACAACTGACACTACCACTTTCTTCAAGGAAAAAACGACTGCAGGTAACCCAACCAACTGTATGGAATAGATATGCTTCAAAAGATAACCACAATCTCACCATTTTAAATAAAACAATGATAAGTTCTGATGGTCCAGCGAAATTTTAAAGTGTTTTTAGATCAGCTTTGGAATATGAACGCCAGATTTTCCACTGCAGCTTGCAAAGTATTTTTTGATGACACAGTGTACATTCAGTGGCATGCTATGCAAATGATTTTCCCTGACCGTGAGTAAAATGTAACATTAGGATTACCCTAACCCTAACCCTAACCCTCTTAGGGTTGGCAGTCCTACCCAATATGCAAGATGTGAATTGCACAGGTAGCCAATTTTCTGCAATAGCAGTTAAACCATCATGGGCAGCTGAGGGTCTAATGTCCTTGCCTGCCAATAGATCCTTCTAATGATAGTCTTGTCATCAGCCATGGTATTACATTAAAAAGGGTATTTTTATTTGGCTTCTTGTTGCAATGCAGCACCCATTTCTATTAAATTACTACTATATCATAGTATTTTTCACTGTACGCTGGAAATGAATTATATATGTTAGTACAGCAGAAGTTAAAGTGATATCGAATTGTACACATCATGTGAAATTTGACTGAGACTGCCACGCGTTATAAATGAACCCTAAGGAATCACGTTTGAGTTTGAGCCAAAAATCAAGGTCAAGACTTACCAAACATTTTCTTTCCTCCTCAAAATTTTGGTGAAGCTGGAAGTAAATAACTGATAAATCACTTTTAACCTACAAATAAATCACAAAACCCAATTACAACATGATGATAAATGCGCTCAGCTGACTCAGACTGTTTTTAGCAGTTTCATTTCTGCAGATTAAAAAATTAAATCACTTTATGTACTCTTCCTACAAGACACCGTGCCTATCTCATCTTTCTTAAATAAGCAGCCATCAAAGGTAAAGGTAAAGGTAGGCAAACGTAGACCTTATTTAACGTCAGAAGTTCCTTTACCCTCTAGAGGGCGATCTCCCAGAAGCCGACCGTGCGCTCATTCTATCCCCCTTCAGTGCTCCGTTTTAAAAGCATCTAAAGCTACCTGAAGCTACATGGAATGGAAAGAAGTCGAAACAAGGGTGTAAGGTCAATAGGGATCGAACTCAGGACCTCTCGCACAGAAGGCCACACACTAACCAAGTGTCCAATCCTTACGACTTTAGATGCTTATAGGGTTTATAAGTATCTGCCTTAATACCTTCTGAAGCTCTTCAGTACTGTCCACTTCGTCTCCCTAAACAGGACAATAATTGAAAGGATAAATAAAATCGGGCCATTACCTCAACTTTAAAGGGAAAGTACGGTCTAGAAAAAGTCTCTCTAAATTACTAAGACTTTCCCCCAGGAATTCAATAATAATTGCTGTTTTGTCCAGTTCGACCTTACCGAGTCCTTCGTTCCCTGATCACTTTCTCAATGCTGTGTAACCTTTCTGCTCCAAGAAATTCAAATGTAAAATGAACTATGGTAAAAGGTCTTGTGGTTCAATAGCTAGTAGGCCCAGTAGGCCATAAGTGCGACAGAAGTCACTTAATACTTGCACAGTCTCTGGCCAATCAAACTAGGCGGCAAAAATCAGCCAGAGCAAATGTAAACGAGACAATAACCTTCAACATGCGAAATAGAAATATCCGACAAGTGAACCTTCTTTTCTTTTTCATTTTCTTTCTCCTGCGACAGCAGTCTTTGATGCTTAATCAAACGGGTTTGTTTCGCCGATGAAACTTTCAGATGTTGCTCAATACACATAACAAGGCTTTTTCACAGCAACAGTACCGCTGTTGGGGTTTTATGCTTTCGAGGGGGATGAAACTAGACACCTGTCTAGACTTAGAATACATATTAAAATAAAAAGCAGAAGATTCCACCGGAAAATGAAAATTTAAAGAAAAGGCAGGCAGTAAAATAAACACCTTGATGTGCATTTAAATTTTGCTTGCTTTATAGACACTACTGAAACGATTTACTCTTACCATTTGATGGAAATATATAAATCGATCGTTTGTTTTGAAGTTGTAACAGGGATCTCGTAGAAAGCCACCTTAAAGAGATTAAACTTGATTTCCAGGCGTTTATTTCACAGTAATGAGCACGGGATAGCGCTGAAAGCTCTCCTTCGATTCATAAAACTCCTGCATATAACTCACATATAAAACCCTGTTTAAGGACCACGAGGTAAATCTGTATTGATGGTGGAGCCAATATTAATACAATTTACCCTCTGGATCAAGATTCAAGTCTACAAAGTATCGCTCTCCTCGCCTGCATTTTCCTTGTTTACATCAAGTACATCTAGTCATTCGGAGAAATCCTTGACTATTGCTACGTCATAGCCTCGTTTGCATACACAAAAACAAAGATGGCGGATTTCAATTTAAAATTGCCCATTTTTGAAGCGTTATTGTTGGCTATTTAAACACATTAAGCCCAAATGAGTGGTCAAGTATGACATTACCGGTAAAGAACTTTCGATTCAGAGAAACTTT
This sequence comes from Montipora capitata, assembly GCA_949126865.1. Classification (NCBI taxonomy): domain Eukaryota; kingdom Metazoa; phylum Cnidaria; class Anthozoa; order Scleractinia; family Acroporidae; genus Montipora; species Montipora capitata. The sequence goes on from OX421447.1 coordinate 102,117, forward strand.
TCCTAGGCCGTAGTTTCCCTTAAGACATCGATCGAGCATTTCATACTAACAATTAAATCATACAAGGTGTATAAGTGTATCACTTTAGTTGACATCATGATGATAATTGGACGTTTGTGGGGACTATTGCTGTTATGACTATTCTAGTTAGAGATAAAGAAAAAATGCCTTTTAAAAACTAAAAAAAACACAGTACAGTGAGATATGAGTACGATGCTAGTGATAGGGTCCAGATTCAGCACAAAATACAAAATCGTGTCCAGCCTACCTCCTCCAAGTCTTTCTTATCAGCCAATCTGTGACGCAGTCTTGAACGCAAACTTTTAATTGTTTTGCGTACATCAGAAATCTTTTTCACATCAGGCTTTGACCACAGCCAAGGTGCCATATCAATCTGAAACACCCACACATACAAGTTTTCTTTTTTAGCCAACGGAGATAGATAGCTGCACCCCAAAAGGATTGTTTTTGGAGTTGCAGTACAAGTACTTGACCTATGAATTTTAAAATACTTCTAAACCTCAGATTAGTACCAAATTCAACTGAAACCATCCACTATAATCTGGTCAAAGGCCAAACCATTTTCAAATACACATTTTTTACTTTTCAAACCTTCAAGTGTAGTCTGCCCTCAAAGCTTTTCATCTTTTGATAAATTCATATGTTTAGGTTTGTATATCCGTTGCATCGGATAGCCTAATGAAACTTGATGTTACAGTTCAGGTTATTCACCTTAGGTAACAATTTTCTTGCTACACATGACATGAATTTTGAGTGAATGCATTTACCGAAATACTAACAAACAAAATTATGTAAAATTATGACATGCTAAGGTTTGATCGTGTTGCCATAAAGAATAACAAAGGTATGTGCTTCCAGTTCCTTCTAGGTATTGAAGCATTTTTAATGTGTATGTATCAGTCATTTGTAATGCACAACCAAATTGTAGTCCCATAATCCTGACCAGATCAATGATTGAAAAAAGCTTAATGCTTTCATTCTGATTCTCATAACCCTCTTATTTGTTTGCGGAACAAACAGCAAATCAGCGATCTAAGAAAAAAGCAAATGACAAAAGTGCTGACCAACCTTCAGGTTTCTGTATTTCTCCTCCAAATTACCTCTGCAGACACGGTTAAAAGGACCATATAATAAGAATAAAAATGAAAATAGTAGCATTATTGTCAAAGGAGGATTGAAATTAAACATGCTGTTTACTCTATAGAGGGGAGATTTTATCATGATAAATAATAGCTATTCTTGACTGTCTGTGAACGAAAAACCTGCGAGGAGATAATACTCTGCAAGTGTAAATGAAAAAACAGAAAAAATTCTAATGGTACCCTGCAGGTGTAAACAGAAAAACGTAGCCTCAGTACTAGATTTTAAGGACCAAGCATCCTCTGGAGGGTTAGGGTGGTCCCGATTGACTGCAGAGGCCTGCATTCCTCCTAACACATCCGGAATCCCAAGATCTTCCAAAAAACCCTCCAACCCACAACCACTAATGGCACACGTTGACACCTGATGCATATTTAGGATTCCCTTTGCCTGAGAAGAGTAGTTGTGGACTTTCTCATCCTCTCTAATTAATGTGTTCCTATCCAAGGCACTGAGAAATCAACAAACATCACATCTTCACATCCATTGCCCTCTGTTTCCGATCACTCCAATCCAAAACCCCTGCACTATAACCTGCATGTAGGAGCTAACCACTTTAATAAAACATCCTTAATTGTTAGGGTTTAGAAATGCTGTAAACAAAAGTGCTTGTAATCATGAAATGTCAGAGTACCTGAAACCCGAAAGCATGTTGTGTAATACTACTACTACTACTACTACTAATAATAATAATAATAAACAAATGGAGGTGACGAGTGGGGCAGATGTTCAAGAAAAAACAAGGCGGAAGATAAAATGGACAAAGGAAATGAATGAAGCGGTGTTAAGCTGTAAGCACAATGCTCGGATCCTAGTGAAGTCTGATGAGGCACCATTATCAGAGAGCGGACGTAATATATAGATTTAGCCAAGCCTAAAGGCTTGTTTATTTTTACTGGCTGCAGGATTAGTGAAAATAAAAGGCTTTGGAACTGTCCACCTTTTTAAATTATGTAACATTTTCTTCGCTGCCTAACTAGTGAATTCCACAGTTAATTTCACCAGAAAAACCGTTTGATCGCATGAATCGCGAAGGGATGATTGTGATATCGGTTTTTCCAGTGCAATCTACTATCGAATTCACCAGTTAGGCAATTAATTTTTCTTGAATCGCAAGAGTTTTAAAAGAAAACAAGCAAATCCTCAGCAAGCGAACGGATAAGGAAAGAAGCCATTTGAGAGTCGACTGTCAAACGCCAGCGAATAGGAATCACGCTAAAATTAGAAATCACAGACGTACTATAGCTCGTGATGTGACAGATCGTCTTTGTCGTATCAAGGTCAAACAAGAAGTTTTATTGATGTACTTTATTTATTCCACTTTATCTCTGAAAAAGAGATCATTTACAATTTCATGTATTTCATTGAAACACGCCAGCTTGGCTTAGAACCAGAATCGGCTAGAAAGGATAAACTTCAAACAAGATCTCCAACAAATTACCTGTACGTGCTCTAAACAAACTTCTGAAAACACAAGCTGGTGATATTTCTCCTTGTACTTTTACGAGCACTCATTGCGATTACATGTTTAGAACATAAGTGCAAAATTCTTGTCACTGTCGAGAAAACATCGGAAAACATTTAGGCAAGCAGAGTAAAAAAACTTCTTGTTCGTTCGCATTTTAAGGCCAAACAAACCAGCAACAGTTCGATTATTTCTGTCCAAAAAGAGTACAGATGATTGTTATTTAATTCCAGTTAACAATAAAAATTCGAGTTTCATTCCTGAACAAAGGAAAAAACGACTAAACCACGCTTTAGAAATATGCATCCACTTGAAATAACTCATCCGTAGAAATAAACTGTTTAGTGTCCAAGAAAAGAATTTGTGGAGTAACTTGTTCCACCAACTTTACTGGTGTACTGTTTTGTTGTTCTCATTCTCTTTCTCTCTTCTTTCGTTTCTGTTCTTCTGACATAGGCCGTCCAGGCATCTTGCAACCTTAGTAGATTCGAAATTTTAAATATCTTAAAACATACCAAACACTGCAATTCAGAGCAAAAAGCAGCCCTAAACAATTTAAAAATAAACACTCAGCTTTAAGTTTATATCCCTCCAATGCTTGACTTGAATAACTACAGCTATATTATGTTAAACCTGGATTGAAACCAGCGAAAATTGCAAGAAAAATGTATTTTCCAAAGCGTACCAGAACACGAAATGCATCAAATGTCAAGAGCTTTGCTGATGTAGCATGGCTGTGTAGCCGCGTCGAGCCACAGAAAGAGCGCGAAAAATTAAGCCACATTCAGGTGCGAGTGTGAGTGTCTGACCTGACTTGAGCCTGCGATCTAATCAACAACCAGTTTCGGGTCAGCAGTCAACTTAAAAAAAACCAGCTGACCTCGATAAGGTCTAAGTTGAGCCCGCGACATGGTAATATGATACTGGTCAGCGGATACCTTGTTTTGACAGGTGTCAATTGACCATAACATTGATGTCCTATATCAAAGATGTATGCTGTAAACTAGCTGTAGTGTAAACTGGAGTATTACCCCTCAATGAGCTCTAAACTTGAGTTTACTTGATACTGGTCACATTAGCATACATGGAGGGGCGGGCAACGGACGTACGCACGTATGGACGTTCATGACGTCTCACATCGATGGGTTACCATAGTTTCTTAGCTATGGTGCTCGGCACGCGCAGAGCTCCGCTAAAAAGGGATATATGCAAGTGATGAAAGAGACGTGGGATGGTATGGGTTATGAGGACTTTGGTTTAACAAGCCAAAACCTGAGAGATCAGGCTGCTCACTTAGAAAAGTCGATGGGGGATGCTACTGGTAGTATCATCAGGCGAATTGGAAAACGAAAGCAGAATGGTTTAATAGACAGCAATAATGGAGAATCAGGACAGCGCGAAATGCTAAAAAACAGGAGCAAGAGTCTAATCTGCATAGTACACAGGATCAGACTGCAATTCCAGTGGGACCAGTTAATACTCTTACCGAGGAGAAACACGATCTATTGGAAAAGGAGTTACGATTATTCAAATTGGTGAATCTTCAACCAGGCGATTACACCAGCCGTGGGTTTGACACCAGAATAAAAGAAAAGCCCTCTGGGAATGAAATCAATATAATCAACAAGACTGTTGGCGAAATAATGGGTCAAAACCCAGTCCTCCCTGTAGAAAACCCATTCGGATACCTATGGGTTGCTAATTGCGCATTATACTCGGCTGTCATAGCGTTTCTGCTCATTAAGGGTTGGAGAAAAGAACATACCATGCGGACTAAGAGTGGAAAAAGGTATAGTGACAAATATAAGAGAGAATTTGAAAAGAAAGTGACGGAGCTGAGAAAAAGAATATCGATTGCAAAGGCTGAGTAAGAGCGAATCAGGGAAAACAGAAAGATCACCAAGAAAGGAAGAAAAAACAGGACTACTTTGATGGAAGAATGTAATCTCTTCTTCTGAATTGATTAATTATATGGAAAAGAAAAAGTCACTGTTACATAAACTAAAGGCTGGATATGCCAGAGGAAAAAAGCTTCATGAAGCAAGATCTATTAACCGGCAGTTCAATCAAGATACAAGCAAAGTTTACGCACATTTCAGGGAGCTGTGCAGTGAAGACAAGGAGCGACCTAAATATCAGAGTACCTCTAGCAATCACTCTGGGTGTGATAGTGAAGAGAGATTTGAGAACATTGAGGATGCAAGCAATTTCTGGATAGAGTTATGGGAGACGAGAGGGACTGAGAACATGGAAGCAGAATGGCTGAGTAAGATCAAGAAAGCAATTGCTAGGAAGGTTCCAGTGCCTTCGGGGGGGTCCTGGAGGTTACAGTGCTCTGAAGCGGTCAAGTGTTTACTTAAGAAAAAAAACTGGAGCGCCCCAGGGCCTGACCACTTTGTTGACTATTGGTGGAAGCGCATGCATGTGCTGCATGAGGGGATAACTAAAGCCTTCTTTGCCATCTCTGAAAGCACCGAGGAATATCCCACTTGGTTTTCTGAGGGAAAAACTCGACTCATCCCTAAACCAGGTGAATTCAGCAGCGAGCATCAGCCACCAATAACATGCTTAAATAACATCTACAAATGGTTCATGTCATGCCTTCAGACACCAATGGACAATCATTTGAGTGAATTCGACCTGATGGAGAATGGACAAAGGGGAGCCAGATTAGGCTGCAGTGGGACGTCAGACAATCTTATGATTGACAGAATGGTGACGTTAGATTGTCACAGAGGAAAATGAAACCTAAGCATGG
>OX421447.1:115000-145000 GCA_949126865.1 Montipora capitata
TACTTACGTTATATTATATCTTTGCATCAATACAGCATGATGGTCTAATATCGTTTTTTCGTCAAGAATGAAATCTAAATAGACACAGAAAAAAGCTATATTACCATTCAAAGGAGCTACGTCGGTTGTAGGATCTAATCCACCAAAAACTGTTGTGTTATTTCCTGTTCTATTGTCAGCGGTAAAATCCCCCATATGCTTTCTGTTCCAATATATCTTGCTTTTTTCCGTCTTAGGAGACGATTTATTGTCCCAGTGAACTGACAAGCAATGCCATTTATTCAATTCACCAAGATCATTCTCACTGTAATCTCCAAGACTCAAAAAATCATTCAAACTTGATGCAGGTCCTAAATAAACACAATTATATGCCGAATCAGCCCCAGAAATCACGATGTTACTGCCTGAATGAGCCACAAATTTATCATGGCCCGTATTATCATGGCCGAATAGTCCATTTGCCCAAAAATTTGGAGAATTGCTTGAAGTCATCCTGTAAACAATAAATACATTAACCGCATCATTATTCAAATCAACCTGCGATATCATTTTTTGTGTACCACTGAATTTGAGAAAATATCGACCATTGTGTTTTTCAGCTTTTGTGCATAGCAAAGGTCTTTTTGTCGAATCAGTTTGTGTCGCATCACTTTCTTCATTACTCTTGTCATATATTGTTTCTACTTTTCTTGTGGAACTCATTTTCACAGTAGATCCATCTGCTCTGTCCATTTGATAAGTGCAACTAGAATACATTCTGAGATATTCACTAACCCAGAGATCCAGAAATGAATCACGTACGATGTCACTGACCTGTGATTTGACTACAGCGTGATTGTCATCTTCTGCCTGCTTTATCACAATGTTTTTGCTACTTTCAATATGTCCTTTGTCATTAACAAAAAAATCAGGTTGATCGATGAAAACAACGTCAGAAGGATATTTAATTGTGTATTCTATTTTGTTACCGTACTCATCGAGAAAATGAGTTCCATCTTCATTTTCAACGTATAATGCCATATATCAATGCATCACATTATTTTAATATTCATAAGGCTTATAATAGATCACGAATTGATATACTCTGTTGTCTCCAGCACCATTGTGCGTCACATAGTAGTTTTGGTGATCTTCATATCTGTGCACACCTATATCAATTGTTCTTCTTGTTGAAAGATCGATGTTGTAATGGAGAGTTGTGCCATGATTATTAAGAATGTTCAACTTATGATTAGTCGACAAGGGGTATGTTTTTTCAGCATGTAATAAAATGTTCACGACGTACATTTTAGGCGTGTTGAGAATAAATCCGGATGTTAAGTAAAAATAGTATTTCGATTGCCCAGGAGTTCTAACCGTTTTACCCCAATAAAAATGTCCCGAATTTGCAAGAAACAGGTGCCTTTTGTTGACAGCATCTGCCGGTGTTACGGGTGGCTTGAGATTCGTTATTTTGTTATTGTTCATATCAATCGGAACATGCATTTGGAATTGATTGTTTGCAACCTCATACACTTTTTCGTAATCATATATTGTCATGTCAAGATCCGATTTGGCTTCACCTTTGATGCCATATATCAAAACAAAAACTGGCAATAGATGTGGGCTATTATTGTCAAAATTGCTTTTGAAATTCACATACAATCGTCTTTGAATTGATGGAGAAGTACCGTCAGGACTGAGATTCAGGATCGTTCTGAGATATTTGTATTCTGAATTCACTTTTATGGTTGTTCCTGAATCAATGTTCATGTTTAGTTTTTCGAATCCAAGTAATGTACTTTCGAATTCGTAACTGTAAAAAGGAGATTTTTGAAAATATGTTTCAACGCAAACTGTGTATTTGTCAGATTTGTTATCTCTGTACATTTTGAAAAGGTTGAAATCGAAACGACCTTTATATTCATCGGAACCATCGGTAGTTCTCCAAACCTTCATTGAAAACGCTTTTTTGTTTATTTTATGAGGCATGTCATCAAAATCGATCAATTTCGTGTCTTGAATGCCAACACCTTCAGTGAATTCTCCTTCATCCATTGCATAGCTTAACACATTTTTTCGGTTTGTATGTGTGCTTATATGACTTTTCGCTATTTGTTGGTCTGTATATTTGTTATTTTCGGTAGAAACAGTTGCAATACCGTCATTCACTTGCTTCAAAGTTATGGCATCTTGATTATGTGTGGCGTTTCCGAGATTTATTATTCGTTGATTGTTCATGTCTAGAACAGAAGTCATTACACCGCTTCCATCCAATTTCAATGTTTTTCCAACCTCGGAATCGACATAAGCTTTGTTAGTCACATCTCTGGCACCGGTTGGTTGTCCACAATTTATTATTTTATTCAAAGACATATCCAAATTTCCAGTCATAGACACTGTGCCATCTCTTTTCAAATAATCAGACAAATCTATGTTGTTAACATGTGTTTCGAAATATCGTTTATTTACAACATCAGTTTCACTAATGGGATTTGCGACATTGATTATTCGTTGATTGTTCATATCCAAATTGCCTGTCATGGTTTGGCTGCCATCTCTCAAAACGACAGTATCAGTATTTGGTTTTTTGTTAAGTTCATCATTGACATATTTACGGTTTACAGCAGATGTATCATTTTCTACGTTTCCAATACCGTAAATTCTATTGTTATTCATCCTGATATCACCAGTCATATCGCCACCACTTTCGTGGAGATATTTGTATAATTCGTTGTTTAATTGAGTAAAATTGACAGCATCTGTTCCACTTGTAGCCTCTTTGACATTGACTATTTTATTATCACCAAGATCAAGATTGTTTGTAAGAGCAATTGATCCGTCTCTTTTCAAATAATTAGAAAGTTCTGTTTTATCGGCTTTTGGTGCTAAACCAGTTTCTAATTGATGTTTTGTTATAGCATCACTATTGTCAGTTCCTTCTGCAAGATTGCTAATTTTTTGATCTTTCATGTCAATCGGATTTTGGGCTTCTATCTTTCCATCATTTGTATTTAAATCAAAATAAAAGTTATTCAGATGCAAACTACTGACAGCGTCACTCTGACCATGTCTAGCAGGAGCAATATTTTCAACACGTCTGTTGTCCATATTAAGAGCTCCTAACATCTTATTACTACCGTCAACTAGTAATGCCTTATTATCGACATAACTCTTAGTGGTCACATCGTTATTTGTTTCTGGTGAAGCAACATTCCTTAGTTTTTTATTCTGCATATCATAATCACCGGCATCAGTAAGTTTAAAACCAACACCAGGTAATCCTTTTACTATTTCAATAATTTTTTCATGTGAAAATGTGTCTTCAGGTAATTTACCATTCGAGTAACTCATATGTAATTCAGTTACACAATTCATTCATATCTTTTCATCAAAATTCTTCTTCACTCGTTTCTTTGATTTGTCAATATATATGAAGCTGTAAGGGTCACCAGTTGCTTTCTCGTATAATTGTTTTGAGACATTGTTTTCACGACATATGAGACTTTTTTCATTAGTACTCGGGAAATCATAAATGGCAAAATGTGAGCAGTTTAATCTAATGTCTTTTGGTGTCTTATAGTAGCTTTGACTCAGATAAATCACACAGCAGTTTTTATGTCTCCCCTGTATAAAATAGTCGACTAATGGTTTTTGGTTTTTGTCGCATACGAAATCGTCGAATATTACAATTTTTTGATTGTCACCATTGAGATTTTTTACAGGAATTATTTTATCATTGCTTGCTTCAATAATATCATAACCAGCTTCTTCACTCCATGGTTCGAACTCTTTCATGAGATTCCGATACTTTGACTGCTCCAAGTTTTTCGCATAAAGGTATATTTTATCAAAGTACAACAAATTGTAAATCATATGCATCAGTGTATTGGTCTTGCCAGAACCAGATGGTCCGCAAATGAGCATGCGGAAGCATCGATCAGGCATAAAATCATATAGTTGTGTGAAGTTTGCGGTAACATCGTCGTCAATATCATAATTTGGTATTTTCATTTTTATATTATATGGTCACATTATTTTAATGACATGGTGTATAACACGGTGTTTAACACGGTGTTATACACGGTGTTAAACGCTATTTTTATATATGATTTCCATTTTTATGTAACGTAACAATATAACAATAAATGAGTTTACTTAAGTGGAAAGAACTCGCAAAGAGTAAATCTGATTTAGGGGACAAGATCAATTATGTCCATAATGCAATCACAAAACATGATATCGATCAGAAGACCAGTCAACAGGGATTTTCAAAAGTATTTAAACCAATTACAAGCAAATTAGATGACGTTATTGATAGTAATCAGGTTTTAAGGTTGCCAAGGAAAAAACGACCACTGAAGAAAGGAGAAGTTCCTGATTACGGCATTGATATAGAGGATGAAGTTCCAGATATGAATCTTGGTGATCTATTTGAACAACCTGTTTTACCACAGCAAGAGAAACAACTAGTGCCAAAACCGCCAACATATGAAGAATCTTTACAAGATATTCTGGAAGGAAAAAAGGAGATGTATGTTGATCCTAAGTACTTTCCTGAAAAACCGGAATTGCCGCCAGAATATGATGATGATGAGGAGTTAGATTATGGAATAGCTGATGAAGATATGGAAGATGAGATATTGAATGAGTGGGATGTACCAAATTATGACACAGTTGAAAAGACACTCAATCAACAAGGAATGAATGACAAAAAATCCAAAGCATATCTTCGTAAAATTTTAACACAAACTAGAATGAAAAGAAACAGTTTGAGAGGTTATAAAGCACAGGTGACAAAACAATATAACAAGGGAATGATCGGGGAAGCACAAAGACAAGAGATGAACGAAAGAATAGACAGAGCTAAAAATGTGTTGAATGCATATATTGCACATTATGACACTAAATTGGAAACAATAAAAGGTTCTGGTATGAAAAAACGAAAAGGTGGCAATGTCATATTTTTCAACAAACCGAAAGAACTCATAAAAAAATTGGATTTGATCATTGGTGAGATATTGGCCGGTAATACAAGCATTGACATGCGAAATATGGGTGTTTCTATATTGGACACATTATTAAAAATGTCGACAATCAATAGATCGCAACACGGTAAATTGTTCAAACAATATTTCAAAATTTAATGTAACTTCATTATATAATGGAACGAGAGATAGTTTTATCATCTTACAGTGTAAAAAATAAAGGGGATAATAAACCAGAAGATTTTACAACCAATTTCACCAGACCTATAACTCTAGACAATAACAAGCGATATGTCATTGGTCTTAACAGAGTCATCAACATGTCATTCACTTGGTTTAATGTCAATGCTGGATACAAAAATCAATTGATCGAATATAGCTCAGATAATGGTTCAACTTTTGAAAACATTACCTTTCCAGCTGGGGTATGGAATTATACAGACTTTAATACATACATAAAAAGGCTGACAAAGAAAAAAACTGGTGACGAGTATGAGTATCCGATAACTCTTGTATTCGATGATACAACATTTAGAGTCACGGTTACATTAGCCGCAAATTACCAACTTGATTTAAGAGCAAGTAATTTTAATGACCTGATCGGTTTTGATAAAAAGATATTAGAAAGTGGAACGCATATTGGACCAAGAGTGCCAAATCTCAGTCAAGACACAGACGTACTCAATGTTCATTGTGATTTGGTAAACGAAAGTTTAGTTGACGGTGAAGAAACAGACATCATTTATTCATTCTCAACCAGTGTACTAAGACCAAGTTACTCCTTCACCCTCGAACCACAAAGAGTCACATTTAATCCTGTGAACAAAACTACAATTTCATCGATCAGAATCGTGATAACAGATGGAAAAAGAAGATTAGTGGATCTAAATGGAGCGGATACGTCTTTTTCGCTGATTTTAAAAAGTATCTAATGTAACAGTATAATGAAACCGTATGAATTTAAGAGGTTTTACCATCCAAAACTTGGTAAATTTGTATTTCAACACAAAGGGTCAGGACTTATCTTAGACAACATTTTCAAACCATTAAAGAGTGTGGCATCATCTGTTTTCAAGAAAATTGCCAAGCCCATGGCGAAGAAGGCATTAGAATCGGGGGTTTCCCATGCAGGTGATAAACTCGGTAAGGCGGCGGCAGAAAAGTCTGGAGACCTAATAATGAAAAAATTGGCAAATTTGAGAAAAGGAGCTACAACACAAAGGGCAATTGTTCCATCCTTGCCCATTGAACAGAAACAGCAAGAAGAAAGCGCTGACATGATACTGAATAGATTGATATCAGGATCAGGTATGAAAAGAAGGCGTAGAGTCTGGCAGTAAAATTATATAATGCAATAGTATAAATGGCTTTTAGAACAAGTGAATTATTGCAAAGAAATGAGTTAGTGCGATTTCAACTTGATGATGTAATCCGAGCCCCAGGTAACGGTCAACATCAAGAAAAGAATGGTTATAGATTCACCATCAACGACCGGAGTTCTTTCTATGATTGGTACAATGCTTATTTCGAGGTTCAATTCCAGTTACAAAAAACAGCAGATGGATCCGGTTACGCAGCAGCTGATAGAATAACGGTGATAAACGGATCTCATTCATTGATTGCGCATATGATGATTAAAAGTGCTGGGAAAATTGTTTATGATACTGACAATCTACATAAGGTCACTTTTGTGAAGAATCTGTTGGAATATTCTGATGATTACAGCAGATCAGTCGGTAAAAACAGTTTTTGGTATTTAGACACAAATGATACGACAGCCAATACTAATTTAGGATATGAATCTAGAAGAGTGCTTACACAAGCTGCTCGTGATGATGGAACAGGAGGATCAAAAAATGTGAATTTGATCATACCTCTCAATCGTTACAGTTTTTTTGAAGAGTTGCAGGACAAAATGTTGGTTCCTATGCAGTTACAATTCAATTTGAATCTCCAGAACGATAATGAACTCATCAATATGGCAGCAGGAACAGATGCCGGCAGAGTAGTTTTGAACAGATTTCTTTTATGGGTTCCAAAATTAACACCAAAAGACAGTATGTACGACAAATTTGTAAGCTCTTTCATGAAAGAACATAAATGGACATATCAGCGTGAACTATATGCAGTGTCAGCACCTGCTAGAGTCAGTGGTTTTTTTCAGATTTCTTCCAGTATTGACAATGTCAAAGCAATTTTTGTTTATCTACAACGGGCTAAAACCAGAGTTGCAACTGAAAATCCATATCTACTTGATACCTTCAAACTAAATGCAGCAAACGCAAACAGTTATTTAACAACATGCAGACTCGAATATGGCAATGGTGTTTTCTATCCAGAAACAGAATATGACAGTGAAAGCAAAGTGAGAATATTCAATGATCTGATGTCTTATGCAATGCGAAAAAATGATTACAACACCGGAACCCAGTTGAATCTTGCCAATTATAACAGCCTGTATCCACTAATCTTTTTCGATCTGTCATATCAAACAGAAAAAGTAACAAGAGACCCTAAACAGTTGATTTTCAGGTATAAAATAAGTGCCAATAGTGCAGCAGATTTCAATGTCCATGCAGTTGTATTGTACGAAGAGTCGGTTGTTATTGACAAGGTGGGTAATGAATTGGTGATAGTTTAAGCCCACAAATGAAATGATTCCTATTTATTTGTATATGTTTTGCAACTGGAATTATATAACATATATTATATGACTGAACTTTATGAAATCAACGTAAGACTTTCAGATAATCAGAAAAAGAATCTGAGTAACGCTTACCATAAAAGGGAAACAATTGTTCTGAGACTGACAAATGATTCTCTTAATGGAAACGACACTCTTTATGTTCCAGCAATGGTAAAAAAAAGATTACAAAAAAATCGTCAATTGAACAAAGGAATGGACATCAAATTAGCAAAAACGAATATCAGGAAACAAGTAGGCGGAAGTCTTTTGAGTACCGTATTGTCACTTGGTATGAGAGCATTACCAGCTATTGGTAAAACCCTTGGGTTGAGTGCTCTTGGCGGTTTAGCAGAAGCCGGAGCTAAAAAATTGATTGGATCTGGTCAAAAAGGCGGTGCTTTACCATTACCCATGATGATACCTTTCAATGCAATCAATCAACTGATGCCATATCTGAATATGTTTACAACCAAACAGCAAAGAGACATAATGAATGCGGCTCAAACAGGATCTGGTGTTAAAATAACACCGACTAAAACACAATCAGGTGGATTTCTCGGAACTCTGTTGGCTAGCATTGGAATTCCTTTGGCTTTGAATCTTGTCAAAAAGCTAACGGGAAGAGGAGCACCTAGGGTAGGTAGACCACCTTGGACGAAGAAGGATGGTACAGGAGCACCTAGAATGGGAATGCCCCCTCCATTTTTTAGTTATCCGCCATATGTGACGGCTGGTTATGGTAAAAAAAAAAAAACATCCTCAACCAAAAAGGCGGGAAAAGGGTTACTATTAGGAAAAAACAGTCCATTCAACAACATCCCAATCCTAGGAGCATTGCTGTAAAACCAAAATTTTACAAAAACACCCCTTTGAGTAACCATGATCTAATGAAATGGTGTAAATATTTGAATATACCAATCAATGATGTTCTGTCAAGGAATGAAAATGTCCCGCATAACCATAAACAGGCGTTATTCATATACAATCTTGAACCAGCTTATATGTCAGGATCTCACTGGGTAGCCACTTATGTTAAGGATAATGTAATCAATTATTTTGATAGTTTTGGTATGCCTCCGTTTCAAGAAATGGTCAATCATGCCAAAAAGAAAAATTTAACTCTATTGCACCAAAACAATCAGATACAAAACATACAAACAACAACTTGTGGGTATTTCTGTTTATACTTTCTGAATGAAATGAATAATGGTAATTCGTATTATGATTTATTACAAGTGTTCAACATAAATGATACAATGAAAAATGAGAGATTCATCGAACATTATTTCAGAAATATCTAACTTATATATATTATGAAATCATATTGTGTTAAACAAAAGAAAGTGACTGAATGTGTTGAACCTTCAGGTTACAAAACAGCCAAAAATGGTAGACTAATGTTCTTTTGCACATGTGCTGAATGCGGCATCACTAAAACTCGATTCGTTAAAAAACAGGGAAACTAAACAGCCCGTTGGGAGCGGGCTTACTCAGTGATATTGCCAATACAGGAACTGAATTGTTCCTAACAAAAGGAGTACCTTATCTTGGCAAAAAAGCAGTTGAAATGGGTAGATATTATGGTTCCGAATTAATGAGAGATCCAAAGTTGCAGAAAAAAGCAATCGATTATGGTTTGAGAAAAATGAATCCTCTACTTCATAAAGTTGGATCAGAAGCTCTCGATCAATTGTCAACGAAAATAAGACTGAATAAAAAATACACAACAAACAGAAAAGATCTTGATGGTGGTGCTCTTGATATTCACAAAGCTATTGGCAAATTGCCGAAACCAAAAGGCGGATGGACATTACCTGGGCATCATTACACCGGACCATATAATGATTTGGAAAATCAACTGAAGTATGACCCAAAAACTGGTCAAATATTGGAAATATATGATATGCCCACTGGAAAAACTGATGCGATCGCAATGCAGCATGATGTTGATTATTCCGTCTGTAAGGATGATAGAAAATGTAAAAACAAAGCAGATAGGAAAATGGTTCAAGCTTTAGACAACGTACCGTATAATGAAAGACAATGGGGGCATTGGTTGGCAAGAAATGTTATCAATACAAAGCAGAAACTAGGTCTTGGAGTTTCAAAAAACGGAAAAAGCCGTCGGGTAACTGGCAAGAAAAATTAGCAGATGAATTACATGCATCTATAAGACGCAACTTTACTCGGCGGCGTGTAATCGTGAATCATATTGACGAAATATGGGCAAGTGATCTAGTCGAAATGCAACAGTTTAGCAAATGGAATAAAGGTTATCGGTATCTTCTTATGGTTATTGATGTTTTCAGCAAATACGGTTGGATTGTCCCATTGAAGGATAAGAAAGGTGAATCTGTCACTGAAGCATTTAAAACAATATTCAAGGAAGGTAGAAGACCGCAGTATCTATGGGTTGATAAGGGAAAGGAGTTCTATAACAAAAACTTAAAAGACTTGCTAGAGAAAAATGGGATACATATGTACTCCACTGAAAATGAGGAGAAATCCTCAGTGGTTGAAAGGTGGAATAGAACAATCAAATCCAAAATGTGGAAACAGTTCACTGTTCAAGGTAATACAATGTATCTCGATATGCTACCCAAACTAGTGAAACAGTACAACAACACAAAACATTCAAGCATAAAGATGACACCTGTAGAAGCATCTAACAAGAGGAATGAAGGTATAGTTTACTTCAATCTACATGGCGATACAGAAACATTGAAACAGAAACCAAAATTCAAAACAGGTGACAAGGTTCGAATATCCAAGTATAAACGGAATGTGTTTGACAAGGGTTATACACCAAATTGGACAGAAGAAGTGTTTACAGTTGATAAGATCCAATACACTAATCCAATAACATACAAACTAAAAGATCTCAGAGGTGAAGAGATACAAGGCAGTTTTTATGAACCTGAATTATTAAAAGCAAAGCAGGATATTTTCCGTATTGACAAAGTGATTAGAAGAGACTATAAAAAGAAACAAGCTTTGGTAAAATGGAAGGGATACAGTGATGAATTCAACAGTTGGGTACCGTTGAAAGACATTGAAAACATATGAATTGTGGTGAAACAAACGCGCATAAATACTTATAAAAAAATAAAAATATATACTTATATTATATGGACAAGTTTGAAAATGAAGAAAAGTTTGGTTTCTATTATGAGAGCGATCAGGATTCCCATCTGTCGGATTCTGACTGGGTACCATCGCAAGAAAGTGTATCTGAAGAAAGTTGCTCAAGTTCGCAAGAATTTGAGTCGTCACAAGACAGTGAAGAATCTGTATAAGTCTTCATCTTCCTTTTAAAGATTTATGTGACCCATAAGTATATGTTCCAAGGAGCAGAAATAGTAAAAGCATTATGCTTGAGAAAGTTAATCGAAGAATCAATTTGTGATATAATAGCTAAAAACGCAAATTACATGCATTTTGTAAGAGCCAAAGAGTTTCCCTGTTTGATATTTGCATTGGAACAAGGAGCACCAAAAGAAGAAGTCCAAAAAGTGTTTGACAAGGCAGATGCAAAAATGTCTTTTTTATTCAGAGAATTTGAAAGATATCGTAATTTTTTGAGCCCATATAAAATGGCGCAAGAAAATATATAAAAATAAAACTTCTCTTATTATATTATGGAGTCTTCAAAGAAACGAGGCCCCAAAAAAAGATTCACTAACAGAGAAATTCAAGAGAAAAAAAACAAATATGGTCGCGAAACAGAATGGTATTGTGTTATATGCAACAATGGCAAAAATTATGCTATGCGGGGAAAACATCTACATCTCAAAACCGAAAAGCATAAACTACATATGAAAATTCACGAATTGGAAAATAAATAAATATATAGTTTATGAATTTTTTACAGTTGAAATCAATCAGCCATGGTTGGTTTCAACTGTAAAAATCCAAAAGACATTTAAAAGAATGTCGATTGTTATATAATATAGAGATGAAAAATAATATCTCGCCTTATTGTATGAACGAGAGTGATCTTGAGAAACTAAGTAAATCAGAATTAATAAAATTGATTATAAAACAAAATACAAAACCAGTGCCCGCACCAAGGACTAAAACAAGACCAATCTCAAAACCAAGAAAGAGTGTAAAAGAACTTGTTGACTATTTTGAGAGGCAGAGACTACCAGCTCCTCCGTCTGAATGGTTACAAGAAATAGAACAATTAAACAGACCAGTGCCCGCTCCCCGAACCAAAAAACGACCAGTTCCATTACCAAGGACTATAATACAAGAAACGAACAAAGCTTTAAAAGGGTTCACAAAGTCTTATGAAATCAACATAAAAAACAGCAAAGACCCACTCATGCAACTGCAAAACACAAGAAAGGCTGTTGCCATCCATATCGAAAAAATATTAAAATCAATGAAAGGTCTAAAGTTTGTTGAAACACTGAGGGTCACATTTGAAAAACAAATAGGGCGCGAAGAAAGAATTATGAAAACAGCGTATTTCAACAGTCAACCCCAAACAATAACAAATGACACACAAATTGAACTGGCTTTATCTTTGTCAAAACAAGTCATACTAAACAAGATTGCAGTTTGGATTTCAGAGGGATCTGGTTGGACTGTTGAATCAGTTGAAAACCATTATCTTAATATGGTAAAATATGAACCGATGAAAGGATCATCATACATTAAACTACCACATGAACTCAGAAACAGTTCTCAAAGTTTAACAAACATAAAAAACAGTGACAATGAATGTTTTAGATGGTGTCATATTCGACATCTTAATCCTCAAGACAGAAATCCCCAAAGAATAAAAAAATCAGATAAAGCGTTCATTCAAAACTTAAATTATTCAGGAATTGAATTCCCAGTAACCACAAAGCAGTACAACAAAATAGAAAAGCAGAATGAAATTAACATCAATGTATTTGGTTATGAAGAAAAACAAAAATATCCCATTTATGTATCAAAAGAAAAGTATGAAGATTGTATGAATCTGCTTCTTATAACAGAAAATGAAAACAAGCACTATGTATTAATCAAAGATTTCAACAAGTTTATGTACAATCAAACAAAGCATAAAGAGAGGAAACATTTTTGCATGCATTGCCTTCAGTGTTTCAGTTCTGAAAGAGTATTAACTGATCATAAAGAAAACTGTATCCAATTAAATGGAGCACAAGCAATTAAAATGCCGACAAAAGATGACAACATACTAAAATTCAATAATGCCCACAAACAAATACCAGTTCCATTTGTAATATATGCAGATTTTGAAGCCATAACTGAAAAAATTCATGGATGTCAACCCAATGATGACAAATCATACACAGAGGCTTATCAGAGACACACAGACTGTGGTTATGGATATAAGGTTGTTTGTTGTTATGATGATAAATACACAAAACCAGTACAAATTTACAGAGGTGAAAAAGCTGTTTACAAATTCATGGAAGCTATGCTGGATGAAGTCAAATATTGCAAGAAGGTTATGAAAAAATGTTTCAATAAACCATTGAGAATGACAAAAGACAATGAAAAAGAATTCCAAAAAGCTGATAAATGCCACATATGTGAGAAAAAATACAATGAAACTGATGTAAGAGTAAGAGATCACTGCCATGTGACCGGTCAGTACAGAGGATCTGCACATCAAGATTGTAACCTAAATTTCAGATTGACTGAGAAAATACCAGTTATATTTCACAATCTCCGTGGGTATGACAGCCATTTTATAATGCAAGAGATCGGAGCTATTGTTAAAGAGCATAAATATACAAATAAGAAAGGTGAAAAGTGTCAAATGAATATCAATGCCATACCAAACAACATGGAAAAGTATATGGCTTTCATGCTTGGTAATCATCTTACCTTCATTGATAGTTTCCAATTCATGAGCTCTAGTTTGGAAAAACTAGTTAGTAATCTACCAAGAGAATCATTGAAATATACTTCTCAAATATTCAAAAACGAAAAGCTTGATTTGATGAGCAAGAAGGGAGTCTACCCATATGACTTCATGGACAGTTTTGAAAAATTCAATGAAAAACTGCCGTCAAAAGAAAAATTTTACAGTATATTAAATGATGAGGATATAACAGATGATCAATACAAACATGCTCAAAATGTATGGAACACTTTTAATCTGAAAAATATGGGTGAGTACCATGACTTATATCTTAAATCTGACATCCTTCTGTTAGCTGATGTATTCGAAAACTTTCGAAAGACCTGTCTGCAATACTATAAACTTGACCCATGTCATTATTTCACCAGTCCTGGGCTTTCCTGGGATGCTATGCTAAAAATGACTGACATCAAATTAGAGCTTATGACTGATATTGACATGTTTCAATTCATTGAAAAAGGAATGCGAGGAGGCACAAGCTACATTGCAAACCGGTATGGTGAAGCTAATAATAAATACATGAAAACATATGATGAGAAGGCGCCCTCAAAATATATCATGTATCTAGATGCCAACAATCTGTATGGTTGGGCAATGAGTCAATATTTACCAACTAGCGGTTTCAAATGGATGACTAAAAACCATATTGATAAGATAGACTTAGCCAAGTACACAGAAGACAGCAAGAAAGGTTTAATACTAGAGGTAGACCTAGCATATCCAGAAGAACTACATGATTTGCATAATGACTACCCACTAGCACCTGAAAAGGTGAAAGTAACAAAAAACATGCTATCAGATTATTGTCAAAAAATAGCATCCAAATATAATATATCAACAGGTTTAGTTCATAAATTAATACCCACATTAAGCAATAAAGAAAAGTATGTCCTTCATTACAGAAACCTACAATTGTACACTGATCTTGGATTAAAATTAACCAAAGTCCATCGAGTATTAAAATTCAATCAGTCGCCATGGTTGAAAGAATATATTGACTTTAATACTGAGAAAAGAACCAATGCTAAAAACGCTTTTGAAAAAGACTTCTTCAAGCTTATGAACAACAGTGTATTTGGTAAAACGATGGAAAATATCAGAAAGCGAGTGGATGTCAGATTAGTAACCGATGAAAACAAACTATTAAAAATGGCTGCTAAACCAACATATGTTAGCAGCAAGATCTTCAATAAAAATCTAGTGGCAGTGCATAAAATCAAAGAAACACTAACCCTAAACAGGCCGGCATATGTGGGTATGTGTATCCTAGATCTTAGTAAGACACTAATGTATGATTTTCATTATAACTACATCAAACAAAAATACGGTAGCAAAGCGAAATTATTATTCACAGACACAGACAGCTTGACCTATGAAATCGAAACCAGTGATGCGTACCAAGACTTTTGGAATGATAAAGACAAATTCGATAACAGTGATTATCCCGAAGATTCACAATATTTCGACAAGACAAACAAAAAAGTAATCGGTAAATTCAAAGACGAGGCAGCAGGTATACCAATAACCGAATTCGTCGGATTGCGATCAAAAATGTATTCATATATGAAAGACAATGACAAAGGCGGAAAGACCGCTAAGGGAATCAAGAAAAATATTATTAAGAAGAACATCACTCATGAAAATTATAAAAACGTACTGTTCAACAACGAACAAATGCATCACACCATGAAAACGATCAGAAGCAACTTGCATCAACTTGGAAGCTATGAGCTTAATAAAGTATCATTGTCCTGCTTCGATGATAAGTGCTATATTCACAGCAATGGTGTGACAAGTCATGCATACGGGCATCATAAAATCTAAAAAGTTGGCTGCTGACGTCACGGCACTGCTGTGCCGGTCTACATAAATAATTCCACAAATTCAAAAAGTTTCACTAAAAAATTACACAATTGTGTAGTAAAAATGTGAAGTTTTTGATTGGTTAAAAATCATGGGGAAACCCCCTTTCTTTATTTCCGAGAATGTCATGCTTTGTGATTTTTCTAAGAAAGCCACGCATTTTAAATAACATATAGTTCCAAAATAAATTTTGCGTTGGATCCATTCTGCCTCGCCACGGCATAAATTCGCAGAAATATAAAACATATAGATTTCCAAGAATATGAGACTGAAAATACGAGATCAAAAATACGAGACCAAAAATACGAAGCCATTATATGGAAAGTAGTATAGAGTTGGGTTGGTAAGAGAACATTTTTGCAAAAAATGTGCTCGTACCCCCAACTCCTATACTACTACAACGCTGCACTTAAGGTGTTGTTCTTTGAGGTGTGTAAAGACCTGCAGCTAGTGGACTCAGTACCACCATGGTACTCGTTAGTGGCATCCAAACCAGTGTATGAATCTCCGGAAGCTCAAGCTTATTGGGATGTACCAGTGTTTGCCGAAGAAAGCTATGTCAAGGATAACAGAGTGGACGTCAGATTTGTGGATCACAGGAGGAAACGAGTCTGGGCAGTTGAAATGAGTTGCCCCTAATTAGACAACCGTAGAAAAAAGGAGAGGGAGAAGATGGAAAAGTATGCTCCACTGCCCTGGGTGTTAAGGAAGCAGTACCCTGGCTATGTTGTGGAACAGTGCAACGTAGTGATTGATGTGCTAGGCAGTTGGTCTAAAGATTTAGAGAAAACAATAAAGAAACTTGTGGGCGCTAGAGGAAAGGAGGTTCTCAGAAGGATGCAGAAAGCTATTATCTCAAGTTCGCTTAACATAGCGCGGGCCTTCAAGGCCACCGTCAAATAATTTTTTTGAACTTTAGAAATTAGAGAGTATTACAAAATTTTAAGGAAATTTTTTATTTTTTTATTTTTATTTAATTTTTTTATTATTAGGATTTTAAAATTAAGGATTTTAAGGATTATTACTATTATTATTATTATTATTATTATTATTATTATTATTATTATTAAAATGTACTTTATCATTTTAAAACGCTCCTTTATATAGAGACTTCCGTTCTGTAAGAGGACATAGGTTACGCTTTGCGCCCTATGTACTTTTAATATTAGAGTATCCATACGTGTATACTGCAGATAATACATCTCTCACTTATCATTGTGCAAATACAGCAACTATGCAGCTCAACAAGGTTGTACCAAAAGCATACTATGGCGCCTCTGAAGCATAGCTTACAACCAGCTGAAATAAGCTGTATGCTGCTTTTTGCTCACCAAAACTACTAGGTTTTCCAGCACAATTTTCTCTTCTGAGGTTTAACACCTTGTTCTTAGCACTTGTGTGCTCAAGAAATTGATGTTAAAGTGAAAGGAACAGTTAGGAATAATGAGGCACTTGCTTCTGCAAAAATGTCAAGGTTTCGAAATCCCAGAGCATCGGCATTACATAACAGGATTTGAACGGTACTGTTCTACAGGGATGCAAAACACAAATATCTGTTCACCACCCAGCCAAAATCCCCATTGAAGGCTTCCTTGATTTGATCGTTCAAAATACTTTTGAGGGACTAAAAAAAAATACTCACTAATTGCTTTTCATAAGAGCCAGCATCTAAAAAATGAGGCTTTTTCCAGGACCAGTGGGAAGAACAGCGAGCCTTGGACGAGCTCTTTAAAGGTCACATGAACCAAAATTTTGGAATTTTTTCTTTTTAAAAGTGTACGAAGACTAAAACAACCACTGTAACTCAAAATCACAAAGAAATTGTCCAATCTGAGCATATAAAGCAGAAACACAACTTAGAGTACGGAAATATCCAAGGAACTCACGAAAACGTGTCTGAAATGGTCGCTCCTAGAAATAGGAGGAATGGAAACTAGCTAACATTACTGTGACGTCACTATTGGTGAGCTGAAGATTGATGGTGCGAGTGTTCCTTGGAAAGTAATTCGTTTTAACTGTTTTTATCACTTTGAAAATGGCTGCGGAGGTCGAATCTGCAGGTTTTAACGTACAGCCTTACCAATATGAACCGCTACGGATTCGGATGCTGCAACCGCCGATGACTCTATACAACAGTCACTCATTTGAAGCACGTGCTTTGTTCTTTGTGGGCTTTACGCATATTTTCGGTACTGTGAAGCCATACCAGCTGTGGTCACCATACTGTGAAAATGTCGCCGTAGATTATAAAGTACCTTCTTTACCTTTTATTTCAGGAATTTCATGTGTTTGCTTTGCGTTTCTGTACGATTTCACTGTTTTCTGTTATGAAATAAAATTAATAATTATAATTAACCATGATTTCCATGCAACTGTTTTGGTGAGTACGATCTTTCATTCCATTGTTCGAACAAGCCTAAGGCTTGATAGTAGTCGTTGTTGTCCGTTTTATAATGAGAACATGCCATTGATTACATGCTGCTGAAATGAAATGCCAGTTGGGGTTCTTAATCATGTTCTGTTAAGTTTCTTTTGTTACGTGCAGGAATAACCAAGAGATGTCCGCGAACAAGGCATGAATGAAAATAACTCCCGAGTACGATATAAGGCACGCAACAAAAGTGTGACAACGAGTAGTTACCCTTTTTCACTATTATTTGATTAGTTTTACACTATTACAATTACTTTGGTTAAAGATTAAGTTAAGCAGTTCGTAAAGCAAAGCGGGCTTACTGTCTTTCATAGCTTTTCAAGCATTCATCTTGATTAACTTTGAACTCCAAGTTCCACTGACTGTAAACAATTCTTGACCTTCCTGATTCACTGGATTCTTTGTGTACACAAACTCTCACGAAGGACTTCATAATAAACTCTGAACTCTTTATCTTCTTGCCTTTACATCTATCATCTCTTCTTCTCTTTCTTCTCTCCGGATATAGCAAGGTCAAAGGCTATCGCTCCACCAAAGTTATCACAGTCGATTATAGCTTCATCACAGTTATCGCATCCATCAATCACAGACAGCCACAAGGGTAAGCCCTCGGGCAAAGAGTATTTTCTATTATTTACAAGCCTGCTTATATACTTTTACTCTAAGCATCTAGAAAGTTCTATTGCTATTTATAATGTATTACAAAGTGTACTATTTGTAGAAACTGCTGAGTCACATCAAAGAAATTTCTGGAATATTACAGATTGTTAGATAATTCTAGAAACGTCTGGAATTGCATGACAGATAAACAAAAAATAATTGTGATCGCCGTAACACTTTCACATCATTAAAAGTAAGGTGGTACCTGTGAACTAGCTTGATAGCTAAGTGCACTTCCACCAAAAACAAAGAATTTACCACTTTACCATGAAGGCCCAATAGATAGCCCATGATATTCCACGTGGGATGTTTCTCTTATACATCAACAATACAGGTGTGTGTGTGACCTGGAAAGGTTTCTAATTTTTGGGTAGTGTCTGAAATACTCTAGGGTTTGGTAAGGGAATCACCTGCAATGGGTTTTTTTCCCAGCATCAAAATTGTCAGGGAAAAGGGCATAGTCATGTTCTGGTAAAAAAAAGAGCAATAAGTGCATGTACAGTGCTGAATAACATCTTGTGGATTAACCCCCTCCTGGACAAATATACACATACATACCAGCATGCAACTTGTAAAAACTTGCCTTTATAAATATGACTGCATTCTACTTCATACCTTGTTCCACAAGCTCCAACTAACCTATAGTCGTGGGGTTACCAGTACCATGTGCAAAATCATTTCAGCTTCCAACACAACGTATAGGTACATGTATTTATAATTTATTAAAAACTGAACTACGAATATCACATTTCCAGCATTTTCATTGGCTCGCCGGACACAGGTTATCAGCTCATATACCTGCACTACCAAATATGGTCACTGAACACAGCAGCAAATACACAGTTTTGCGGCTCCGAGAAAAAATGGCCAAATAAATTCAACATAAAAGAGTTGTGATGTTGGGGTTTTTAATAAAACAATTATTCTACTCGGGCTTGCTGGATATGAAATGATCATAACCAATTCGGCGCTACGCGCCTCGTTGGTTATATATATCATTTCATATCCAGCGTGCCCTCGTAGAATAATTGTTAAATATACTAGCATACATTGCTGCTAAAGGATCTCTAGCATCCCTTTATGTTAAACCTTAAAGATGTCAAAAATGGTCATTTCTTCTGATATGACTTTGTATATACAGGTAGTATACTGCTAAGAATCTTATGGTTACTGGAGTAAGAAACCTTGTTGCCTCAGATGATTTTTCTTTTCTTTTTGTGTTGAATAAGCTTTTGCTCTTGTCTGTCAGTACATGCAGATATGTTGCCTTTATATAGGCAATACACCTTTGGGATACACCAGAAGCTGGGAAGAAAAATGAGAATTGCAATTCCATCATGTGTGGTAAAAAAAAGTAGAGAGAGCTTCCCTAGTGAAAGTGATAGCTATAAGGGTCCTGAATATGCTCACTGAAGATTGGCAACTTATGTCACTTGGAGGCAGTCATGCTACTTTGTTAAATCTGGATTTATGCAGTGTTACAACTGCCTCCTTTTCTTGTCTGTGATGTTTACTTGTGAGGGGATTAGGGATGGCCTGCAGCATTGGTTGGAGGTCCCTTTTTGCAGCAGTACCATGGGAACTGTCTTCATAGTAGAAGCTCATCAAACAGTGTCCTAATGTAACCTGTTAAAAATACTCCTGATTATTTGCATGTTATAAAGACAAGATTTAGATGATTTTGTCTATTTGAACACTGTATATTAATTACACTGTAGTCAATATATACAAGTTGGCCTTTAAAGTGCCACTGCAATCAAAAAATCATTTTTCTTTTTCGCTTGGATTTTAAAAGGGTGTTTGCTTACATGTAACATGCAACTCACAAAATTCTAAGCCCTAATTCTAATATAAGTTGTAAATTTTCAATTTGATGATCTGCTACTGCTAACTTTAAAATGTTGAGAGAGCTGGATTGAGGAAGGAGTGACGTCAAAGCCTCACTGACACGCTTAAAAATGCAGAGTGTGTGTACGTGACTAATTCAGCATGCAGCTTGGGAGTTTCGGCTTTCATACTATCAAACTCATGCTTTGCATAGTTAATAGCTACATTCACACACACTGCATTCTTGAATATATCCAGTGAGTCTTTGACTTCATTGATCCTCGATCCAGCTCTCTAGGACCTGCCAGTCTGTTTTGAATGTGAGTACATGTAATAGTGGTCCATTAAATCAAACATGTGCTCACAAATTCAGTACTCTTATGATGAAAGTCAAAGCATAAGACTTTGGGAGTCAGGTGTTGAACAAATAGGCTTTTGAATTATTGCCAGACTCTAACAGGTAAGTGTATACCGCTTTACAGCGAAGACGAGGTTAGCTTTGGACCGTTCTGGCTGGACATTTAAGATCTTCACAACGCTACAAAACTTAATAAAAGACCCAAAAGAGGGAGGGAGAAAAAGAGGGAAAAAAAATGTTCAATATATTCCTAGATATGTTACACACAATGAATCATGCCTACCTCTAAATTTCTGCGTTTTGCTAATGCTGAACGAATAGATGAGGAACTGCTTAGTCAGTGGACTACAATGATCGTCGGTTGTGGCTTCTTTTCTGGCATATTTTTGCTTCAGATTCCACGCTTTTGAAGTTGAAAATAGTTGGTATGGCATCATCTTTAAGATCAAGTCTTTGTGGCTTGAAAGCTGGGCCAAGCAAATTCTTTACTGCCAGATTTTGTTTGAAGCTGTCTGGTGTGAAATGGTCTGCACAAATCCGTGAAAATTTGGTAGGTTTAAAACCATTCCCTTTTAGGTGTTATGAGCCATTCTTTCCGTAGTTTTGGGTTGTCGGGAAACTTGAACTTGCTTACTTTAGACTTAGAATTGTTCCTGCAATTTATTACCCGACCACTCTACGACAATGAAAGCTGAAAAGATGCACTTTTCAACATCCAATATCTCTGTGATACTATGCCTGTTCACTTTGAAACCTTAGAATATGCTTATTTCGTACTTAAGCCACAAATTTCCATTAAATTTGACTGAAGAAAAAAAAGGTCAAATCTTTGGTTCATTTTAACTTTAACAAATCGAAATTGGTTGCTCTTCTTTCAAGCTCCCACTAAATCCGCCTTTATCGACAACAGAGCTAACTGCTCTATGTAATATTTCTTGAAAAGACCTCACCGCCATTTAGCCTGCGTAGTCAGTGACCAAATTTAGCGAAAATCAGTCCAGGAAAAGCGAATTACTCTCTCTGGTATTTTTTGCAGGATTCATGCACTTTTTGGACGCTGAGGGACTGAGGTGTCAATAAAAAAATCTGAGCTGCGACAAAATCAAGGGGTTTGTTAGCAAGCTTTTCCTTCTCCTCTCCACCCCTTCCCCAAATATTTGTGTAGTAGAATCTTGTGGTTTTCGTGATGGCATTACGCAAGCAGGACAGCGGACACGCTATCAGGGGTGTGTATTGTATTGTATTGTATCAGAAACCCATAAGGGTTGAAACGTGTAACGGCCCCTTGTGTGCTGGGAAACAAGCTTCTGAATATTCAATTTGCTAAGTACCATATTTGGAACAACAAGAGCAAGGGGTTTCCAAATATGGTACTTAGCACTGAAACATTCAACCAATCAGTTCGCACTGAATATTCGGAAGCTGTAAATGCGCGTTACACGTTTCAACCCTTATGGGTTTCTGATTGTATTGAATCCCCTATGGTGACTAATCGAACTTGATGTTTTTGAGCACTTTCTGAGCTTCAGTAAAATGTGTAAGTAAGTGTTCCCAACGAGTTGTGGAGCAACTCCATGCTCATTGTGTGGAATAAATGCATTGTGAGACGTTTAATTTGCGTGCCATGGTTCTTTTGAGAAACACACTCTCTCCCTGGAAAGAAGAGTTACAAGTTACGAGCTTTGTTGCAGTTGTTGAGTTGTTAAATGCGAAGAAATGTGGCATTGAAAAAGATAGTGTTGCTGGAATATTGAAAGAGGTTGGCAAAACTGTTACCTTGAAAGAGTTGTCAAAGATCTACATTGACAAATTTAAATGTGATTTAAAGGAGTGAAAGGAATAATTTACAAACATTTGATCGTTTCTCAAGTATAGTGTGGCGTTGTGTGTGGTAGACGATTATCAGAAAAACAGTCCCCATTCTAAGTAGAACATTCTAGGTGTACGTCATTTCATGCGTCCTTGAATACTTCAGGATATTATTGTGCACTCTACGTGTGCCTAATTGTACACAGGCAGTCGGTCGCCACTATGTGCCTTTTTGTGCAGCGAGAAGACCACGCCCCAACAACACTCCGAATGGGGATGGAAGGTATTGATTGCAGAAGCAAACGAGTGTGTTCCAGAAGTTAATGGTCGGGCATGCTCAGCACTGTTGGACACTGGGACTCAGACAAGTTCGATATCACAATTTTACAAGACCCATTTATCTGAGTGTGTTGTACATCCAGTGGATTTGTTGTAAAGGGTGTTCTGTGCTGCAGGCCAAAATGTTCCATTTATTGGGTATTTTGATGTTGAATTTCCTGAGTATGAGGCTAGTTTGAGTGGGTGTGTACAGACCCTTCTTTTGGTGGTTCCAGAGAATGCATGGAGAACTTTAGAAAGAGAGCTGGGCCTCTCTACCACTCATTTGGTGGCGGCCAACCGAATGGACACAAGGCACCACCACCACCACCCTTCCTCTGGACAGAAGCTTGCCAAGAGGATTTTGATCACCTCATCAATTGCATGACATCACCTCCAATCCTTGGTTACCCTGACTTTCAGTTACACTTTTCAGTCCATGTTCATGCCAGTAGCACAGGTCTAGGTGCAGCTCTCTATGAGACTCAGAATGGGAGGTCTGCCGTAATCGCCTATGGCAGCAGGACTCTATCCCCTGCTGAAAGGAACTATTCAGCTTACCGCTGAGAATTCTTAGGGCTGAAATGGGCAGTAGAAGAAAGGCTTCATGACTATATGTATGAATCCAAATGCCACGTCATCACTGACAGCAACGCCTTAACTTAATTGGTAACCCCTGTTAAATTGAGCCCTACCGAATATTGTTGGCTGTCCTCACTTGCTGATTTTGATTACATAGCTGAACGAGCATGCAAGTGCCAAAACAAGTTTACTTACTTGTTTTACTGATTTAAACTTAATTATCTCATTTAAATCAAGTCCCATCCCTTGAACTGACAGATAGGCAGCCAGATGGATGCGCCCTTCTCTGTTACCAGCTCAAGAATTCAGGAAGTTTCCCCGTGATGCTGTTTCTTTGACGTGATCTGCAAGTTCTATAGGCAGCTTGTCTTTGCCGCTTCTAGAAGCTTGCTGTGCTAATCTTCCTTAGGATTTGTCTGATAGCTGATGAGCATGAGACACGATTTTTTTGACAAGGGGCTTGGTTACTTTGACAGATGATGTACATTCATGCTCTGCTTCACAACAAGGATTTGTCAATATATAATCTTTACATTCTAGATGTTGTCGTCTTTCTCAAATTAAACTCAAAGTCCCACACCAGCTTTGCTTGAGAATTCTCCAAAACATGTCCCCTTCACCAATTTTCCTGGTACCATTTCACATTCTTATCTAACAAATTGTATTCCTTTGCCCAGGAAATGGCCATTACCATTAGCGCTCTGTTGTGCCTTATTGTGAACTCACTGCTTGCTATCGTTTTGCATCCAGCCGAAAGATGTTGTACAGTCTCTTTTTGTTCACCACACAATCTGCACTTACAGCATTCAGTGAGTCCCCTTGCGGCTTTCCATGCTCTAGTTTCAGTCATTTGCTCTAGCATTGACATAATGGCTGATGTCTTTGTGGGTGTCAAATTTTGTTCAAGCCATATGTTGCGCTTCTGGTCTTGCTTTTATAAATTTCACTTTGCATTTCTTTCTGATGGTAGTCTTCCTCTCTCTCTCTTTTTTTTCCCCGGTGCCTTTTTTGAAGCATGATTTCACCACTTTCCAAGCTTGTTTCCATGCTTTGTTGAGTATGTTCCCTTCCAACATTATGCTTTCCCCTTCAAATTCCACTGTCTTCCCTTTCGATTGCATTGTCATTATTGCTTCATCCTTAATTGAGTTGTTCTCTTCCATTGTTTCTCGTTCTAGGCTGCCTTGATCCATTTGTTGTCAGACATTGACATGTAACATGCTACACGAAATCTCGATTTTTCATATACCTCCCTTAGTGATTTCAGCCCTCTACCCCCTGCACTCCTCTTCATGTACAATCTTTCATCGCTTGCTTGTCGTCCTAGCATGTTCTTCATTTTCAACTCTCTTTTAATGATTTGAATTAGTTCTGTAAGTTCAGACTGAGTGAATTTGCACACATTCATTGGGTATGCTGCTACAGGTACAACTTTGGTATTTATAGCTCTGATCAAGTTCTTGTCATTCAACTCTGTCTTAGTTATGATCTTCATCCTTCTACTAACTTCTTCCTTCATTCTATTGTACACGTCTTTGGTCTTAATTCCATCGGCCTGCTCTACTCCTAAGAACTTGTATATCTCATTCTGGTCAGGGTCCACAGTTTTCATTCTTTCATGCAACACCTGCAGTCCTTCCCCTTTAACCATCTTTCCCCTTTCAAAAACAATTTCAGCACACTTTGCTACTCCATAACATGCACCTGTATCATTGCTTGCTTGTACAATCACCTCATTGACATCTTTTAAGATCTTACGACTCTCCTGATATACTTTCAAATCATCTGCAAACAGGCTATGAGTACGTTTAACATCTCTGTTTCCTGGCTCACCCATATGGTATCCTTTCCATTCTTGGAGGAGTTTACATACTGGGACTTCAGACAAACAGAAACCAACAGGTGAGTAGCTGTCTCCTTGAAGAAAACCACACATGATTTTGATTCACCTACTGACTCTCTTTTCACCGTCCTTCCAGATCTCAAGTCTCGTTTTCCACTTTCTCATCAGTTCACTCAAAAGTGCTATCACGTTTCCTGGTATACCAATCCAAGTTAGACTCGCAACATCCAATCATAGTGCACTTTATCATAGGCTTTTTTGTAGTCAGAAAAGGCTACTGCCAGATTTCGGTGGTACGTCTTAATAGGTATTATCATCATCATCATCATCATCATCATCATTATCGTGCTGATGGCTATTGTTCAATGCCCTTAACAATCACAAAAAATGTAGAAGGCTACATCACATTTTCATTACATGTGAGCAACAATCCATATTTACAAAACGTAAATCATATTTACAAAACGTAAATCATATTGCACGTAATTAGCGCCTGTCATGGCTGCTCCGAAAATACTCTCTGTCATTTTGCTCCTTTTAGTCATTTCAAGGCTGCTACATCAACAAATTTACACCGGAAGTAACGACAAAACCATCAGTCGCCTTTCCCAAAACTCATCTTCACCAGAGAGACTTTTGTGGGCCCTGTTTTACAAGACTCGAATTGGAAGTGCCTCGTCACGCCATCTTGGTTGCACTCGCTTCCCTCAACCGAAGCTGAAATTCACTAAACGTGGACTTACGAGTCTTAAAATCCCTGGCTATCAGGGGTGTGTATTGTATTGTATTGTATTGTATCAGAAACCCATAAGGGTTGAAACGTGTAACGGCCCCTTGTGTGCTGGGAAACAAGCTTCTGAATATTCAATTTGCTAAGTACCATATTTGGAACAACAAGAGCAAGGGGTTTCCAAATATGGTACTTAGCACTGAAACATTCAACCAATCAGTTCGCACTGAATATTCGGAAGCTGTAAATGCGCGTTACACGTTTCAACCCTTATGGGTTTCTGATTGTATTGAATCCCCTATGGTGACTAATCGAACTTGATGTTTTTGAGCACTTTCTGAGCTTCAGTAAAATGTGTAAGTAAGTGTTCCCAACGAGTTGTGGAGCAACTCCATGCTCATTGTGTGGAATAAATGCATTGTGAGACGTTTAATTTGCGTGCCATGGTTCTTTTGAGAAACACACTCTCTCCCTGGAAAGAAGAGTTACAAGTTACGAGCTTTGTTGCAGTTGTTGAGTTGTTAAATGCGAAGAAATGTGGCATTGAAAAAGATAGTGTTGCTGGAATATTGAAAGAGGTTGGCAAAACTGTTACCTTGAAAGAGTTGTCAAAGATCTACATTGACAAATTTAAATGTGATTTAAAGGAGTGAAAGGAATAATTTACAAACATTTGATCGTTTCTCAAGTATAGTGTGGCGTTGTGTGTGGTAGACGATTATCAGAAAAACAGTCCCCATTCTAAGTAGAACATTCTAGGTGTACGTCATTTCATGCGTCCTTGAATACTTCAGGATATTATTGTGCACTCTACGTGTGCCTAATTGTACACAGGCAGTCGGTCGCCACTATGTGCCTTTTTGTGCAGCGAGAAGACCACGCCCCAACAACACTCCGAATGGGGATGGAAGGTATTGATTGCAGAAGCAAACGAGTGTGTTCCAGAAGTTAATGGTCGGGCATGCTCAGCACTGTTGGACACTGGGACTCAGACAAGTTCGATATCACAATTTTACAAGACCCATTTATCTGAGTGTGTTGTACATCCAGTGGATTTGTTGTAAAGGGTGTTCTGTGCTGCAGGCCAAAATGTTCCATTTATTGGGTATTTTGATGTTGAATTTCCTGAGTATGAGGCTAGTTTGAGTGGGTGTGTACAGACCCTTCTTTTGGTGGTTCCAGAGAATGCATGGAGAACTTTAGAAAGAGAGCTGGGCCTCTCTACCACTCATTTGGTGGCGGCCAACCGAATGGACACAAGGCACCACCACCACCACCCTTCCTCTGGACAGAAGCTTGCCAAGAGGATTTTGATCACCTCATCAATTGCATGACATCACCTCCAATCCTTGGTTACCCTGACTTTCAGTTACACTTTTCAGTCCATGTTCATGCCAGTAGCACAGGTCTAGGTGCAGCTCTCTATGAGACTCAGAATGGGAGGTCTGCCGTAATCGCCTATGGCAGCAGGACTCTATCCCCTGCTGAAAGGAACTATTCAGCTTACCGCTGAGAATTCTTAGGGCTGAAATGGGCAGTAGAAGAAAGGCTTCATGACTATATGTATGAATCCAAATGCCACGTCATCACTGACAGCAACGCCTTAACTTAATTGGTAACCCCTGTTAAATTGAGCCCTACCGAATATTGTTGGCTGTCCTCACTTGCTGATTTTGATTACATAGCTGAACGAGCATGCAAGTGCCAAAACAAGTTTACTTACTTGTTTTACTGATTTAAACTTAATTATCTCATTTAAATCAAGTCCCATCCCTTGAACTGACAGATAGGCAGCCAGATGGATGCGCCCTTCTCTGTTACCAGCTCAAGAATTCAGGAAGTTTCCCCGTGATGCTGTTTCTTTGACGTGATCTGCAAGTTCTATAGGCAGCTTGTCTTTGCCGCTTCTAGAAGCTTGCTGTGCTAATCTTCCTTAGGATTTGTCTGATAGCTGATGAGCATGAGACACGATTTTTTTGACAAGGGGCTTGGTTACTTTGACAGATGATGTACATTCATGCTCTGCTTCACAACAAGGATTTGTCAATATATAATCTTTACATTCTAGATGTTGTCGTCTTTCTCAAATTAAACTCAAAGTCCCACACCAGCTTTGCTTGAGAATTCTCCAAAACATGTCCCCTTCACCAATTTTCCTGGTACCATTTCACATTCTTATCTAACAAATTGTATTCCTTTGCCCAGGAAATGGCCATTACCATTAGCGCTCTGTTGTGCCTTATTGTGAACTCACTGCTTGCTATCGTTTTGCATCCAGCCGAAAGATGTTGTACAGTCTCTTTTTGTTCACCACACAATCTGCACTTACAGCATTCAGTGAGTCCCCTTGCGGCTTTCCATGCTCTAGTTTCAGTCATTTGCTCTAGCATTGACATAATGGCTGATGTCTTTGTGGGTGTCAAATTTTGTTCAAGCCATATGTTGCGCTTCTGGTCTTGCTTTTATAAATTTCACTTTGCATTTCTTTCTGATGGTAGTCTTCCTCTCTCTCTCTTTTTTTTCCCCGGTGCCTTTTTTGAAGCATGATTTCACCACTTTCCAAGCTTGTTTCCATGCTTTGTTGAGTATGTTCCCTTCCAACATTATGCTTTCCCCTTCAAATTCCACTGTCTTCCCTTTCGATTGCATTGTCATTATTGCTTCATCCTTAATTGAGTTGTTCTCTTCCATTGTTTCTCGTTCTAGGCTGCCTTGATCCATTTGTTGTCAGACATTGACATGTAACATGCTACACGAAATCTCGATTTTTCATATACCTCCCTTAGTGATTTCAGCCCTCTACCCCCTGCACTCCTCTTCATGTACAATCTTTCATCGCTTGCTTGTCGTCCTAGCATGTTCTTCATTTTCAACTCTCTTTTAATGATTTGAATTAGTTCTGTAAGTTCAGACTGAGTGAATTTGCACACATTCATTGGGTATGCTGCTACAGGTACAACTTTGGTATTTATAGCTCTGATCAAGTTCTTGTCATTCAACTCTGTCTTAGTTATGATCTTCATCCTTCTACTAACTTCTTCCTTCATTCTATTGTACACGTCTTTGGTCTTAATTCCATCGGCCTGCTCTACTCCTAAGAACTTGTATATCTCATTCTGGTCAGGGTCCACAGTTTTCATTCTTTCATGCAACACCTGCAGTCCTTCCCCTTTAACCATCTTTCCCCTTTCAAAAACAATTTCAGCACACTTTGCTACTCCATAACATGCACCTGTATCATTGCTTGCTTGTACAATCACCTCATTGACATCTTTTAAGATCTTACGACTCTCCTGATATACTTTCAAATCATCTGCAAACAGGCTATGAGTACGTTTAACATCTCTGTTTCCTGGCTCACCCATATGGTATCCTTTCCATTCTTGGAGGAGTTTACATACTGGGACTTCAGACAAACAGAAACCAACAGGTGAGTAGCTGTCTCCTTGAAGAAAACCACACATGATTTTGATTCACCTACTGACTCTCTTTTCACCGTCCTTCCAGATCTCAAGTCTCGTTTTCCACTTTCTCATCAGTTCACTCAAAAGTGCTATCACGTTTCCTGGTATACCAATCCAAGTTAGACTCGCAACATCCAATCATAGTGCACTTTATCATAGGCTTTTTTGTAGTCAGAAAAGGCTACTGCCAGATTTCGGTGGTACGTCTTAATAGGTATTATCATCATCATCATCATCATCATCATCATTATCGTGCTGATGGCTATTGTTCAATGCCCTTAACAATCACAAAAAATGTAGAAGGCTACATCACATTTTCATTACATGTGAGCAACAATCCATATTTACAAAACGTAAATCATATTTACAAAACGTAAATCATATTGCACGTAATTAGCGCCTGTCATGGCTGCTCCGAAAATACTCTCTGTCATTTTGCTCCTTTTAGTCATTTCAAGGCTGCTACATCAACAAATTTACACCGGAAGTAACGACAAAACCATCAGTCGCCTTTCCCAAAACTCATCTTCACCAGAGAGACTTTTGTGGGCCCTGTTTTACAAGACTCGAATTGGAAG
>OX421447.1:150000-155000 GCA_949126865.1 Montipora capitata
AAATGTGAATTGATTTGTCTGATGATGATTTGAAAGAAGCTTTTTTTTCTCTGCCCCACTCTATCGCTTTTAAACATCACGTAAAGGCCTTTCAGTACAAAGTTTCAAATACTGTACTCTATACTAATTATAAACAATGGGCTACATTTAGCGTAAACTCTGGCCTGCAAAAATACAGTGGTGTATGTTTAATTTAGCGCTAAAGAAAAGAAAAGAGAGGTGTGCCTTTCTTATATCGAACTTACATTGCACTTCTCATGATGTTTGATGTGTATGTAGTGAATACCTGAACCCGGGTTATTTTCATTATAGGTGACGACAATGACCACTGCACCATGGAAACGAGGTGGAAATTGTGTATTTATTCCAAAATGGCTAAGCACATTGTTTTTTTGCTGATCAATGGGTATTTTCCCTCAGTATTTGGGAAAGGAACGCTAATCGAACGGTTTAAGACGAGAAAATTTCTGAAAATTAATGTTACTAAAATTGCAAATGCAAACAACGATTCCGTTCGTCCAAAAATTACAAGATCAGTTCTAAATCATCCAAAAAACTTATTCAGTCAACAAGTTATCATCCTGTGTTCGAAGTTCGGTTCCTTAATCCTGGTTTAGTTCCTTGCAAATTGCTTAAATCTGCGGTGGTGAAGACAAAAAGACACGTACCTTGGAAACGGTTTAAATCTGCCGTTGCGAAGACAAGAAGACAACAGCTGTACCTCATTTTCTTTAATTCTCAAAAATCTAAAATCCAGTAATTCCGTGTTCCATCATCCAGTCCAAAGTTAAATTTTACCATTCTATATTCTTGATTTTCAGTATAGGAGTAACTTGGTACCAAACGTTCCACAATAACTTGAAATCTCGCTAAGAAAACAGCTTCAATCCAGTAGTCCAGTCCGGGTTCAAATCGCCAAAACTCTCTCTATCATCGATTCAAAACTCAACAAAAGCGACACGTAGCAAATAGTTCTCAGAAAGTACAAAAGTTCGTCATGATTCTACACTCGAGCTGAACAAAAAAAAAATATCAAAAACGAAACCAAAAAACCCCCAGTGATCGCTTCTCCAGAGAACAGACACACCCGAAACTGTTCTGTGCCTGCCTCATACGGCCCTGTACCGTAGTACAGTGGTACTTGACCAGAGCCTTTGGAAGAGAAACTAATCCTAGCCAAAAGGCAGAGAAGCGATCTAGATACGGGATATTTAGGTTAAAAAAAATCGCAAGGATACGGGATATTTTGCGGGGCGG
Organism: Montipora capitata; assembly: GCA_949126865.1. Taxonomy (NCBI): domain Eukaryota; kingdom Metazoa; phylum Cnidaria; class Anthozoa; order Scleractinia; family Acroporidae; genus Montipora; species Montipora capitata. The sequence goes on from OX421447.1 coordinate 151,258, forward strand.
AAATTGACGAGATACGCGACATTTTTAAAAATAGGAATGCATTTGCATACGTGTGGTAGTGCAGTAACTTGACAGTGTTTTCTTCTCCAAAGCAGTCAACTGAGCTGCGTTTTGTTTTCAGGAGATTTGTCCTTGCGTAATATGTGGCTCTACTAGTACACGATATTGTTTTGGTATCGTAAATCATTACAGAGTCATGGTAGATGTCTTTGCTAAATACCGCCTGAGAAGACATGTGGTTCAGTAAAATACGAAACCCAGAAAGATTGAAGAAAAGAAAAGGAAATTGAGAAACATATGTTTTGTATTTTCTGGCTACTAACCTAAGGCTCCATTTCTGAAAGTAAACAGGTTCAAATCCTGGATGTTGAGTCACACTGGACAATTTAAACCCGGGGCCAACATCTTGAAGGACAAGGTCACTTTCCAAGACTATTAACAGCCTTCCAAGTCCACGCAACAATAGCATTTGCTAACGTTTTTAAGAAACTCGACACAACGATTTCCGCACTTGAACATACAGAATACAAAGGTCTACGAATGAATAAAAGGAACGAAAATACTTTCGATGCAAGAAGTAACAGCCAAAGAAACATTAAAAGAAAGCAGTCTTGGTAATTGCATGTACGCACATAGCTGATTGCCATGCAGAATATGCAAGCACTCTTAGTGTTCAGCGATTTCAACGTTTCCCTCAAATCTATCCTTGAGTTGCCTTTCTAGTGCTACGTCGGCCTCTATTTCATTTCCGTAATTGGCAGTCTATTCCTTGTAAGTCACACAGGCGGCGATACCTTCATTGCTTGAGGTATGTAATCTCAGATGGAGATAAATCATTACAATCATCTTCCATTTCTATGTTGTAATCCATTTTCGAGTCTTCAGAGTAATGACCAGCGTCAGAATGACGAGGTGCATGACATTTTTAACCTTACATTAAAAGAACTCCTCTATAAGTAAAAATTGAAGCACCCGTGAAGAGAAAGCAAGTCGCCAATGCGACTAAAACTTTTAACTTGGCGACTGAAAATTCGAGTTTAGTCGCCACTTTGGCGACTATATTCCTCTGATAAATAAAGCACGTAAGGTGAGAAACAATTTCCTTAGTCTCATTTCTGCTTTTCTGCAAAAGGAAATGCAAATTAAATCTGTTTACCGTTTTCAAAAAAACTTGAATCGCGACCTCCGAGAGTACATTACAGCAGCTTTCGCATGGTGATCACAGGCCCAACATTTTGTTGAAAGGCCGCTGAATTTAAAAGCATTCTGTCGGACCATTCTGTCGCAGATTTGGTCGCAAGGAACCAGCTTTCACCATGTCCTCGATCAAGTGAGACGAGTCTACACCGAAAGTCATGAATTATCTATCACAAGAGAAGGATACACTGAGCGATTTTCGTAATTTGCTGCAGTCTAGAAATTACCAGGAAACAAGATCGTTGTTAGAAAGCAAACAAGAAGCGTTTCAAAGCCTTTCAAAAACGTTTGTTCTGAGCGTACGATTTCTTGCGTGCGATGTGAAAGATGCAGTTGTTCCTGGCCAAAGTAACCCTGAAATGTTCTTATTACTTTGTTCGCTTACTGCTTAAGGTAAGATTGTCACGCAGAAGTGTTCAGGAGTTTTTTCTTCCGTGTTTTCATGTTTTCAGTCATTCAAGATCGAGTATTTCGGTCTGTCCCACAACCGCAGCTGCTACAATCTACCAGAAGCCGAACAACAATGCTAATTAAATGAGGCTCTAATCTGAGTTTCTGTTCTTGTACTAGCTGGCGACTGCATTTTTGCATTTGGCGACCATTTTTTCTTTGATAGTCCTGGCTTGGGACATTGTGTTGTGTTCTTGGGCAAGATACTTTACTCCCACGGTGTCTTTCTCCAGTATCCCCTCGAGGGGGGTGTAGAAATACTTCTAGTCCCTTCATGCTACAGAAACTGGAGATGAGTGTCGGCCTGATGGGCCTCTATAGGCTCATAACAGACTTTACCTTATATACGATATATATTACATACAATAATAATTGTGCATACATTAAGACATAATAAATAATATCTGACCTGCTAATCGCCTTTTCTCGCAGTCGGAGACTGAATTACTAAGGGCGCAGCTCAACGAGGTCGGACGGAAGGACCTCTGCTGCCGGCTAGGCGCTCGGCCCCTGAACACGACCCATGTATGACCTCGGAGCACAGCACCACAGCCTGATGGAATAGGCCAGGAGTCGATTTTGAGGAAGGAGGAAAACCGGAGCACCGGGAGAAAAACCCTCGGAGTCAGATTGAGATCGACTGAAACTCAGCCCACATACGACCCGAGCCAGAGTTGAACCCGGGTCGCAGAGGTGGGAGGCACGGTTGACGACCACTAAACCACCCTGACTCCCCTAGACATTTTAAATTCCATCCTTTAATTTCCTTTTTCCGTTAAAAGTAATAGTGTCCTCAATTAGCTAAATCTGCAGACATTTCACTAAAGTATAAGTAGGGAGGGCTTCAGGCATGCTGGCATGCATGTAGGTAGGTTAAAGTGGGTAGGTAGGGATCTTTAAAGTTGTGCCTTCAAGTGCACCTTGATCTGAAACTCGAGTTTCAAGGAATCGCAGCCGCACAAAAGAGGTTTGGGGAGAGCGAAGAGCTGTGACATCAAATTGAGAGCCCACAAGATACAAGCTTGTATCAAGAAAGTATCGGTCGCAATTTCGAGCCCTGGACCACTCGATCTGGAGTCGAGTACTCTAACCATGAGGCCACCGTGCCTCCCCCATATATATTGTCTATAGAGTTTTAAAAAGTAAGATGAACATTAACATGAATTTCACTGGTAGAGTGTTAATTACGTTGCACAAATACTACATCTAAATGAGCCATTTCATAATTTTAATACGTCAAGTTTAAAAGCAGCTCCAGACTGCACAAATATCCTGAGTGATTTTCTCAAACATAGGGACCTACAGTATATATTGTGGCCTACGAGTGCCAGCGCACACATACTGTGTTTTGCATTGTGGGTTATGGCTCTCCCAGGGCATGATGCTATTTCAGTTTAATTTAGAAAACAAAACAAAACTTAAAGAAAACAGAACTGCTTTCCAATTTACGCATTAAACATGGTGCCAAAGAAAAATAAGAACGAAATGCGTGGCTCTTCGATCACCATAAAACAAAACATGGTATTTTAAACTAAAACAACTATTTAAATCTACAAAATAGAAAATACAGAAAAATCGATTTCGATATGGCACATATAGGCCCCCACAGACATGGATGGATACTACTCTACAATCCAAGGGTAGAGCAACATTATCTAACAACTTCCCTAAATACTCCAAAATTTTCCAGAAACTGGGAAGTTGAAGTTTTAACAAGCCAATAGTTAAATTAAAAATCTTGAAAGCCTGCACTCCTGAAGGAAGATGCAAATTACAACCATAACCAACTCAAAGTACTTCACTATCAAAAGGACACACTACACAAAGAACATTATGGAGTACCTTAAACTTATCAATTTCTTCTTGTGCTGCAGAAACCAACGCTGCAATGAGAGCATCAAGGTCACCAAATGAAACGTGCTGGTCAACCACATCACTGCTCTCTCTTTCCATCTTCAACGCCTGAAAAATAAACCACCATAGAGATGGTAAAACAAAATAATGTCCTTTTTGAAGATAAAATGGGCATTTTGATTCGCCTTTATAAGATTTTTCTGTATCTTTGTTGATGTAAGACGGACAACCGCTGTTTCCAC
>OX421447.1:162500-167500 GCA_949126865.1 Montipora capitata
TATTAACATTCTACCGTTATAAAGTACTCTTTAGCTATACACCCATGTTTCCAGCTAAAGCAATATCATGGGAACTTTATGAAAAGGTCATAGGCTGCAGCACTCAAATAAGCCAAACCTGCCATTTCTCGTAGGCTTGAACTGCGTCCTCAAAAATTACCCCTGCACTGCAGCTGACAAAAACATCTAATAAAAGGGTCCAAACAGAGCACCTCACAAATTGTCAATGTTTTTCTTTCTTACCCAGGACTTAAGTGCAACTATCGGTAAGGTAAATCCGAGATCACTAAGAAAATCCATAAGAATATTGAGCAAAAAGTCGAAAGCCCACACCTTGCATTCCACAAAAAACAAATCTGGGTGACCAAGACCCTAGTTCAAGTACATGAATGAACATCTTTGAGTTTGAGCCTTAGTTAAAGCAAGCAATTCTGATAATTATAACAATGTTGGCGCACATAAACGTAATAATAATAACGCTACCCACTCTTCTGACGAAAAAATCACCACATTGAGTCTTGAAGGAGTAAACAAAAGCAATATAATCAATTTGATTATTCCCATATCTTTTATAAGAAGTTACTAGTGTCACTTGCGAAGAATCTTTACATGCCTGTGTTTACTCTGATATGTCACTGAAAGAGCCATGAGCTTTAACAGCAACTGCTTCATTTGCCATAAATCTTATGTGAAGTATGCGACAAATACAACAATGTAACATACACAAATGTAGACAATTGTCTTATCAAACAAGCTGATAAAGGTAAATTAATCACCAATAGAAGGACCTTAGCTGACATTTGTTTGAACTGAGCTGATGTTTCGAGCATTAGCCCTTCAGTCAGCATCTTAGAGCTACCACTTGAAATCAGATAACAATTCTTACTTCTGGTGATTCATTTCCTTCGATCAACTAATTTGATAAAACCAAATTTTCAATGTATTAGTCCTCAATACACTGGAGCAGACAATTTGTAAAACTACTTGAAGGTATGTTTGCCTAGTCAGAGTAACCTTTGACTTGCATTTCCATCAACACTAAATCAAACAAGCAAAATCCACCACAAATGTTAATTTACCCAGACAGAAGGTCAAGTAAGATTACCTCTTTCTTCCTCAAGCCGGCTCATTGAAATCTAAATAAGAAAACAAACATTTACCTAAAAAAACTGATCAAAGAATAGCATATGTCCAAGGATAAACCTCCACGCAGGCCCTTGTTTCCAACAAAACCTTGGATATCTCGAGCAGTTTTTCATTCTCCATTGATCCAAAAATGTTGCCTTTCATTTACCTCAGCCATTACTATCTCACACAATTTCAATTTCTTTTTCTGGCTGTTTAATTTCACGGTGTCTTTTCAATAATGCAGTCTTTCCCAAAACAATAAATACCACTTTGTTGGTGATTTAATCAATGGAATTTTACATAGAAACGTAATTATTTTAAGTAGCAAATAGTCTGCCTGTCATTTCTTGCAGGCCTCACATCTTTTCATTTGTAACATCAGTTTTATAGTGCATATTTGTAATAGAGATTTGACCTCATGCAATCATAAGAACCACATACACCTCATTCCAAAATGGCTGTTACTTTAGTATTCTTTTGTTTCCATGCAAAATAGCCCTTATGGCCCCGCTTTCAAACGTAAAATTGAAAGACGATTTAACCTTGAACGAGGCCAAAAGGGCCAGTTTGCATGGAAACAAAAGAATACTAAAATGGCGGCCATTTTGGAATAAGGTGCATACCTTTAAAGACTGCTCTCTTTCTTCAAGAGGCAATGAGTGAACTTCATTGAAAAATAATTCAATGACATCACATAACTGTTGTCTTGCTTGGTCCCGCATTAAAACAAGGTCAGGGGTTATATCCTGGGATGGAACAGAAAATGCACACTGTTGGCATAAATTATTCTTTTCTGTCCCACTAAAACCAGTTCATATAGCGATCAAAAGATTGTGACGAGGAACAATAAGAAAGTTGGAAGATGTGATGCTCTTAGAATATCTCAAAGTTCCATAAGACCTAGCATAAAAGGCTAGACCAATAAGATATCATCAACAGTTTCATACTCAAAACAGTGCACTAGTTGCGGAAAGAAGAAGAACAACAACAACAGCAAAAATGATAACAACACTAATAGTATCACGAGAAAATTACAATAATGTTCATAAATTAATGAAACACAATTCCCTCGTTTAAAGCCATATAATAACGCAAAATTTACCAACACAAACGTAATATTAGTAGTATTTATAACAATAATAATCATACTTGGTTGTTATACAGGACATTTGGAAATTTTCAGCTTACAATGTACTGAGCAAAATTAATGCTTTTGTCAGAACTAAGAAGGTGAAGCGTCAAGGATTGAAAAAATGCCAAGGAATGTTGAGAATGTAGCTTCCAAGTGTGTATTGGCAAAGGAAAGTACATGCATCAGGTATATGACAACTACAGACTCCAAAAATGGTAAACTGCCTTCAAATAGTGCTGATAAACACTATTTAAGTCTAAACACCCATTTTAATATGGTTAGCTTTCAACAACTGTGATTTAGGGTTCGGTTAATGCTTTTCTGCAGTCTGCAGGTGTCAGACACTGGAAAGTGAGTTTACGAAATGCAAATGAGAGAATATGAATGTGAATGTGCATTTGCTAGGAGACTTAGCCTATACCTTTTGTATACGTCAACATTGTAGTAAGAGAGATTATGGGTGCAATTGATTGTCCATATTCTTGAATAGGAATACATGCAATAGAAGTAAGAAATTCATCATTTTACAGAGATTCACATTAAAATAAATGCCAAACAATTGCCTTGTTGCTCATGACCCCAAACATACCATTTTAAATCATCACTCCACATATTTATTCCAGAATAGGGTCAATCAAATGCACCCTATGATAAGGAAAAGTGTCTCTCCAAATTATGTAACAGGTGGGAATCGAATTCCAACAGCAAATCTTAGTTTCTGTTTCCTCAGAACTTTACTCTCGATTCTGCTTTACAGTATGACTTCGACAGATGAAACTTAAACAAAGGCCAACTGAGCCACCGCGCACCGGTGGCTCAGTTGGTTGACCACCGGGCTGTCACACGGGAGGTCGTGAGTTCAACTCCAGCCGGACCAACACTCAGGGTCTTTAAATAACTGAGGAGAAAGTGCTGCATTTGTAATTACATCTGCAAATGGTTAGACTCTCTAGTCTTCTCGGATAAGGACGATAAGCCGCAGGTCCTGTCTCACAACCCTTCAATGTTCATAATCCTGTGGGACGTAAAAGAACCCGCACACTTGTCGTAAAGAGTAGGGCATGTAGTTCCCGGTGTTGTGGTCTGGTCTTTCTGGTCTGGATAGGGTAGGGTGGAGCACCTAGCATAGGACCTCGAGTCCTGTTCGTGCTCCTTCCCTCTGGGCAGGGTTGCCCAGTAGAAGAGACAAACCAGATGTCTCGTAAAACAAAACAAAACAAGCTTTCTGGAGTAAAGACACAGTGAAGTTTGTCAAAGAGGTAGGAATGTCTGTTTAGCTGACTTGGCCTACAGTACTGGTCAAAAGTAAGTTGACAGTCTCTTTCCAGTATTGATTCTCAATACTCGATTCCTGTGAGTTTTGAGTCTCCAGGATCGAGTTTCGGCCATCAAAAATCACGTGGCGGACCGCGTCCCATTAGGAAAAGAGATAATGAGCTTATCGCTTGACCAATTATACACGTATGTCCTTGATGAATACACAAATTCCTTTCTCTATTTCCAACAGAAGAGAGCTTGATGTTCGTTCAACACCGCTGGGTGCTTCGCAAGTTTGTAGTCGCAAGTATTTCAGAAAAAAATGTGGAATTACACAAAGACGTCAGTGATATAATTTAAATCTACTACGAGATGGGCTTTTTTCCCGAAATATTCTTGAAACAGAAATACAGAAGAGCAAATGTGTGCAGTTCATCAGGTATGCAAATATGCATTGCCTGTCAAGTTTCAATTCAGTATTTTATCCCAAATTAATGCTGTATAGCTCAAACTTCTAGTACACGACCAACTACCAACATTGATGGGGGGAGATGTGGGCATTGGGAAGGGGTGCTTAAATAAGTTGTAAGTAAGCAATAGATTCAAAAAGGAATGATTGCAGCTGAAACGTTTTCAAGAATACTGCACAGTTACCTTTTCTTCACAGTCACATAAACACTTCTGGGCTTCTTTAAGTCTACTCTCAAATTCCTTTACCTGCAAAATAATCATTAATGTAAAAACTTTCAAGATTCCCACCAGAAATTCAAAGCTCAATGTGATTCGTAGTCAAGTATTACAGGGCTTCAGATACATGTACTGCAAAGGTCGCAAAGGGTCATCTCCAAGTAAATCAGAAGTCCATGCAACTTTTTTCTGTTTATTTTCATAGTTAACTCTGACTAGGCAGATTTATGTGAGAGTTCAACCAGAGGGGGGCAAATGCCCATGAGGAAAAGGGGGGAACTAACCCACTGAAGGAAGGGGGTTAGGGATACGTTAATCAATAGAGATGTGCTTCATAAACAATATGGATTTTTGTGGAGCACTCCCCAGGGGCTGGTTACCCCAGCTCATGTTTCATCCCTGACAAATCACCAACATTGTTAGAGCGGTATCTCCATTGCATGGACAAATCTTTGTTCTGTACGAATTTGTTCTAATGGTTGTAATTTTTATAGTTAAGTTTTCCTAGGGAGATTTTAGCGAGAAACCAAGGAATTTTTCAAACTTTTTGGGGTTGATCTTAGTGCGAGCTCAATGAATTTTACACTTTAATTTTATTTATTTTATTATTATTTCTTTTTTTTTGGGGGGGGGGAGGTTTCATAGGAAACACCAAGTAGGAAGATTTGTGAAAATTGCAGATTAGTGAAGCTGAAGCTGCGGCTGCCGTTTACTGATGACTTGACATTTGCGAAGCTGAAACTGAAGCTGCAGCTACAACTGCTGGGTGCTGTTGATGTGACTTTGGTGAAGCTGA
>OX421447.1:172500-207500 GCA_949126865.1 Montipora capitata
ATAAACATGGCCGCCTATGTTTGTCACTTCCTTCGGTTTTCGATTTGGCCATTGACATGGATGTCGAACGTAATCCAGGTCCTGCTTTTCATTGTAATTCTATTTCACGCTATCGAATGACCCAGGATCAAGCAGCGAGAACTAATTTGAGTATATCTTCGACTTCTTCTTCATTATCTTCGTTTGCTTCGTCTGTTACACTTTCTACCTGGAATTACAGGAGCCTTGAGGTTATGCTTCCTGTGGGCCACCCTAACGCTTTGGGTACCAAGTACTGTGTGAGGCGCTTTGGAAACTCTTTTTGGCCTAGATATAGGGGCAACAGAGCCGGAAGGCGTGTTCAGGAAAGAAGACGAAACTGTCGTTTTAATATTCCTACGATTGTTTCACACCTTCATTCTTATCGCTGTGTAACAACATTACATCAAGGGGCAGCTTATGCAAATCCGCGCTGTGTTGATAACTTAATCTCTATCGCTTGTACACCTATAAATTTTTGCAAAGAGCCTCACCTTGCTGATTTGTGTCTGCTTAATGCAAGATCCGTTAAAAACAAGACCTTAGACATCAAGGATTTCGTAGTCGAAAATGATATTGATATGATGGCTCTGACAGAAACTTGGCTTAATTTCGCTGACAAGGATAATGATTTCTTCATTCGTGATATCTGTCCAACCGGCTACAAGTTTATACACACTTCGAGAGCTATTACACGAGGTGGAGGAACCGGTTTGCTGTACAAGAAATCTTTCAAGTTTAAGGAAATGCCGCAAGATGATTTTAGATCGTTTGAATTTACTGATGTGCAACTATTTAATAATTCAACACCGTATGTCAGGATTATCATTGTTTACCGTCCGCCACCATCTGTGGCAAATGGTTTATCCCTGGCTTTGTTTTTTGATGAATTTTCAACCTTCTTGGAGCAGTTGGCGGTCTTTTCTGGGGACATCCTGATCTTGGGCGATTTTAATTTTCATCTTGATGTTGCCACTGACATGAATGCCATAAAGTTTTCATCGCTGTTTAATTTATTTGGCTTCACCCAGCACGTTCGGGAGCCCACTCACAGATTCGGTCATATACTTGATCTCGTATTATCCAGATCTTCTGATAGGATTGTCTCCAACTTTGTCATTGATTCTCCGGACGTTATATCAGATCACGGTTGTGTTAGATTTCGGCTTCACGTCAAGAAACCTGTGTATGAGAGAAAACGGATTTCTTACAGAAATTTACGGTCCATTGACTTTGATCAATTTAGTGTTAATCTCAGGGAATCATCTTTATTTCTGAATTTGCCTGATGATCTTGACTGTTTAGTAAATCGATTTAACGGTGTTCTTCGGTCACTACTCGATACTCGTGCTCCTTTAAAGACTAAATCTATTGTTATGCGCCCAGCCGCACCTTGGTTTTCACAAGAGATCATGACTCAGAAGAGAGTACGGAGGAGACTGGAGCGTCGCTGGCGAAGATCAAAACACTCTATCGACAAAGATCGCTTTATAGATCAGTGCAATGTGGTTTCGAATCTGATTTCTAATGCTAAGCTTGAGTACTATTCTGGCTTAATTGAGGACCATCGAGGTGATCAGCGGATTTTATTTCAAACTGTGGATAAATTACTTCACAAGAGAGCTGAACCGATGTATCCTCATTCTTCTTCTGATGTGGATTTAGCTGAGAGATTCGCAGATTTCTTCAATAGCAGAATTGTAGATATCCGTAATAACCTCTCTAGCGATGCTTGCGATGCGGCACCTTTCCTCTCAGACTCAGTCCACTGCCCTTTTCAGTTGACCAACTTTGAAGAGGTGTCGGTTGAACAAGTGAAGCATCTTATCAAGGCTGGTTCTATAAAATCGTGTGCTTTGGATCAATCTTTCGTTGGAGACAGGAATTGTTGCGGACATTCACAAGGAAGCGCTGTTGGTCCCTTTATTGAAGAAGGTGGATTCTGACTTTGAGGTTTTTAGTAATTTTCGACCGGTTTCGAATTTAACGTTTACTTCCAAATTAATTGAAAAGGCTGTTGCTCATCAGTTAACTAGCTATGTTTTGAATAATGATCTAGGTGAAGTTTTCCAGTCTGCATACAAGAGATTGCATAGTACTGAAACGGCTTTGCCTAGAGTTCAAAATGATATCCTGCGAGCTATTGATAATCGCCGCTCTGTTATCCTTGTTTTGTTAGATCTATCTGCTGCGTTTGATACCGTTGACCATTCTATTCTTTTGCGGCGATTGTCACGTCGTTTCGGTATTAAGGGCATAGCGCTTTCCTGGTTTAAATCTTACCTCACTAATAGAAAGCAGTTTGTGATGGTTTGAGAGGGAAAGTCCACTAGTCGAGATCTTTTTTGTGGTGTACCTCAAGGCTCAGTCTTAGGACCTATTTTGTATTTACTGTATACGTCACCGTTGGGGGACATAGTTAGATTTCACGGGATGTGTTTTCACTTCTATGCAGACGACATGCAAATTTATCTTTCATTTGAGTCATCTTCGACGGTTGACAAACTTTCTGCTGTTTCCTGCATTGAGGCCTGCATTAGTGATATAAATAAGTGGATGCTGTGTAATAAGCTTAAGCTTAATAATAGTAAAACGGAGGTGCTAGTCATTGGAGCGCGACACCGCCCTCACCCACAGCTTGATCTTTTACTTGTTGGCGATGAGCATGTAGTACCTACTTCATCCGCGAGAAATTTGGGAACCGTCTTTGATGAAAACATGACACTTGAGTCTCACGTCACTGCTATTTGTAAATCCACTTTTTTTCGCATTAGGAATATTGCTAGAATTAAGCGATATTTGTCGCAAGCGAATATTAAGACTCTAATTCACGCGTTTGTTACTTGTAAGTTGGATCACTGTAATTCGCTACTGATTGGTCTTCCCTGCTACCTAATTAAGAGGTTGCAGATGGTTCAAAAATGTGCTGCTCGGTTGGTTGTTGGTGGTCGTAAATACGACCCAGTTACGTCAGTGTTATGTCAGCTTCATTGGCTACCAGTTGAGCAGCGTATACTTTACAAGATATTGCTCCTAACTTATAAGGCTCTCAACGGTTTAGCCCCCCTATATTTAGGTGATATGCTTGAGCGTTACATTCCTGTGCGCAGGCTTCGATCATCTGATAATTATCTTTTAAGCGTTCCTCGGTACAATCTCAAGAGTTATGGTGGTAGAGCTTTTTCCGTTGTAGCTCCTAAATTATGGAATAATTTGCCACTAGATATAAAGTTAAGCCCTAATGTGAATGTGTTTAAATCTAAGCTTAAGACTTATTTGTTCAAGTATAGTTATTATTGATCGTATTTCTTAGCTTTTATTGTTTTTTAATATTGATTTTTATTGTTGTAAAGCGCCTTTGGACATTGGATAAAGGCGCTATATAAATGCCTACTTATTATTATTATTGGCTGTCATTCTACCAAAACAAGGGAAAAGTTAATTCAGGAAGATTCAGACCTTACTCTTGAAAAAGCAATTGACATTGCCAGAATGGACGAAATGTCAAAAGTGCACCTGAAATCCATGGCAACTGAGAATACAAACATTAACAGTGTAAATAAAGTAAAACAAACAAACCTCCACAAAACAAAATTTAGCCGACAGAAATTCATGCGCAAAGATTGCAGCAGATGTGGTTATCAGCATGACAAAGAAAAATGCCCAGCACAGGGCAAGAGATGTAAAAAATGCCAAAAGTTAAACCATTTTGCCAAAGTATGTCAGTCTAAGACCACAATTAAGAAACAAATACTCCATGTAACTGAAGATGAACACAGTGATGATGAGTTCTTTGCTGGATGCATCAATTCAGTGAACACTGTAGATATGGGTGAATGGCATGAAGACCTAAGCATTGGAAGCAAAACTATCAAGTTTTAGTTAGACACTGGAGCAAAAGTCAATGTCGTTTCTTACAAAGTTATACAAGATCTTGACATTGAGTGCCACTTTAAAAAGAGCCAAGCTAAGCTTAAGTCGTATTCAGGTCGTCAGATTCCTACAAAAGCGGTAGTGACCTTGCCTTGTGAATACAAGAGTAACGTTTTTCATGTGAAATTCCATGTAGTTGATGTTGAAGCCCCTGCACTACTAAGTGCCCAAACCTGCAAAGATATGGGTCTACTTGCCAGAATAAACTCACTTCAGCAACACAGCATTCTAAAGTCTCCGACTGATATGGGTCAAGGCATCTTTGACGAATACCCAGATTTGTTTCAAGGTCTCGGATGTCTTCCCGGAGAGCACTCAATCAAGTTAGATCCAAGGGTTCCTCCGGTAGTTCATCCTCCAAGAAAGGTACCCGTATCCCTCAGAGGGAAGATCAAAGATGAGCTTGAACGTATGGAGAAAGCAGGTGTAGTTGTTAAGCACACAGAACCTAGTGACTGGGTGAACAGCATGGTTGCTGTTCGTATTTGCATAGAGCCCAGAAATTTAAATGAGGCCATCAGAAGGGAGCATTTCCCAATGACAACAATAGAAGAAGTCGTTGCTGACATGCCACAAGCTAAAGTATTTTCAGTTCTAGATGCCACATCGGGATATTGGCAAATGAAGTTAGATGAAAAAAGCTCAAAGCTATGCATGTTCAATATGCCGTTTAGGTTAGGAAGATACCATTTCACCAGGTTGCCATTTGGCATAAAGTCGGCTCCCGAGGTGTTTCAGAACTGCATGTATGACCTGTTTGCTGATCTAGAGGTTGTGAAAGTGATAGTAGATGACCTCCTACTATGGGGAAAAGATGACGCAGAGCATGACGCCAGATTAAAGCAAGTGTTAGACCGAGCTCGAGAAGTCAACTACAAATTCAATGGCAAGAAATGCCAAATCAAGCAAGAAGAAGTTCCCTATGTTGGCCATGTCCTAAGCAAAGAGGGCTTGAAACCAGATCCTGAAAATGGAACACCCTGAGAACACTAAGGAGCATAAAACATTCCTTGGATTTATTCAGTATCTTGGAAAGTTTATGCCCAACATGGCTACAGTCAGTGCAGTTACTAGAGAAGAACATTGCCTGGCATTGGGACCAAGAGCAAGAAGCAAGCTTTCAGAAACTTAAAGAGATGGCTTCTTCAGCACCAGTACTTGGGTACTATGATCCAAGCAAGCCACTAACCCTATCAGTTGATGCAAGTTCCAAAGGGTTGGGTGCAGTCCTCCTGCAAGATGGAAAACCCTTAGCATACGCATCAAGAGCCCTGACTCCAGCACAAGAGCGATATGCCCAAATCGAAAAGGAAACAGAAGTTTCATCAGTTCATATATGGAAGACCAACCCAAGTCGAGTCAGACCACAAGCCCTTGCAGTATATCTTAAGTAAGCTTTTGCATCAAGCACCACTGAGATTGCAGAAAATGATGTTGACCCTGCAACGGTATGACTTGAAAGTAAAATATCTCCCAGGTTCAGAACTTTCTGTCACTGATGCCTTGAGTAGATCCTACCTGCATGAGTCTACAGAAACTCTCATTCCAGACCTCGAAGTGAATGAAATTCACCTTACTGCGCACTTTCCCATTTTGCCAGAGAAGTACACTGAGTTCCAGAACACCACTGCAGATGATGCAGCCATGCAAGAATTAAGCATAGTAGTCCTAAATGGATGGCCAGCAAACAAGGAGGAATTACCCAGAAATGTCCATGAATATTAGTGCCACAGAGATGAAATCTCCGTCATTGATGATCTCTTGTTTAAAGCTCAGAAGCTGATAGTTCCCCAGAGTATGAGGAAAGAAATGCTCCCTCTCATACATAAGTCAAATCAAGGTATCGTGAAATGCAAACAGCAAGCAAGAGACCTTTTATTTTGGCCAGGAATGTCCTCACAGATTGAAGATAAAGTGTTCAAGTGTTCCGTGGGTAGCCAGTTCCAAAAGGCTCATGTCAGGAAGCCAATGATAATTCGAGATCCCCCAGACAGACCATGGTCTAGAATCGGAAGTAACCTGTTCGAGTTCAATGGTATTCACTACTTGCTAAGCGTGGACTATTATTCGAAGTGGATAGAAGTTGCAAAGCTAGATGACCTAACCAGTAACAATGTTATCTGTCACCTGAAGAGTCAATTTGCCAGGTATGGCATTCCTGATGAACTTATCAGCGACAATGGTCTCCAGTACGTGAGTTCAGCATTCGAACAGTTTAGCAGGAGTTATGGGTTTTTGCACACCACGTCAACCCCCCTATCAGCAATCCAACGGTGAAGCTGAAAGAGCTGTGCAAACCATTGAGAAACTCCTAAAGAAAGTACAAAATCCCTACAAGGCCTTACTGAATTACAGAAACACTCCCTTGGATGGAATAGGCTTGTTTCCCGCTCAAATTCTTATGGGCCGCAGACTCAAAACCTCTCTTCCAACTAATGCTGAGCTTCTAAAGCCACAGGGTCCCCCAGAAATTAAGCAGCACCTTCAGAAGATTAAAGAGAGAGAAGTTCTACTACGATAAGCACTGTCGTAAAGAATTCCTGCCTCTAGCCAAAGGTGATAAGGTGACCCTCAAGCAAGATAAGAAATGGGTCCAAGCAACAGTGGTCAACAAGCATCGCACGCCCAGGTCATACAAACACCTGAGGGTCAGAAGTACCGAAGAAATAGGAGACATATGAATACGAGCCAAGTATCACGGTCACTAAAGAAAGAGTCAAAAGAAAATTCACAAGCTGGTCAAGAGAGTTCGCCAACATGTTCCCGCACTAACCATCATGGTAGACTCCGCAAAACAGGAGTGATGTCTGATCAGGGACTAAAACAACAACAAAACAGTCGGCCATTTGCCTCGTGAGTTCTCATGAATAGCGAAGTATTTTTTTGCATGCAGTGGAAAGAACAATCCGTCGAAGAATATGTTTAATCTCTATTTACTGAAGGTTTTTTGTGTTATTTGTGACCCCATACCAGCCAGTTTACTTCCTCTGAAAGCAACTGTCTTGTGTATAAGCCGCACCCACGTTTTGAGCCCAATATTTCGACAAAAAGATGCGGCTTCTACACTTGTTTAAAGTGGGCCTCAAAGCACAAATTTGGAATGAGAAACTGTCAAAGCAATGACCTGCATAAAGAAAATGTGTTATACTTGACTTGGCTTCTGTATGCAAGTAACAAGTTACTTGATTTTAAAAACCTTAATTACAGTAAATTAATTACATGTACATACACAACTCGCATTTAGCAAACACTAATCAAGGCGAATTGTGTCAGAAAAAAAATTAAAAATAAACAAAACTTGAAAACTATAGACAATACACTAAGGACACTAAACAGTACATTATTAACAAGGAATAGTGCCTATCCAGTTCTGCTCTAGACGCTTCCCAAAATTGAGGAATAGATTAAAAAGTAAATCAATATTTAAACAAAATTTAAATCGCCAAGGCAAAAAGGCTTTTTTTTGTAAGAAAGACAGGTGTTAAGCTTAGAATTAAATACAGTTACTTCAATTATCACATGAGCAGATGCCATCAGGCAAACTGTTCCAGAGTTGTGGGGCAGAAACAGCAAAGGATCGAAACTCGTAGGACTTAGATTAAAGTTAGCATGATTCAGAAGTAGTGTAGAAGACGTCCGGACGGCGAGAAACGAGTTATCATATCTTGAATGTCAGTGGGAGACAGCTGGCGTAGAGCCTTGAAGGTGAGCAATAAAATCTTGACTTAAATACGTTCAGAAACAGGAAGCCAGTGTAGTTCAAAATTGAAGTGAGGTGAACGTACTTACAGGAACATGTAATTAGGCGGCAGCACCAGTCTGAACAGATTGGCGCTTTTTCACAAAATATATCAGCACCTTATACAGAAGAGAATTAGTGTGGTCAAGTTTAGATGACACAAAAGCATGGACGAGGATTTCGGTGGTCTTCGTGGATAGAAATTTCCCAATACAGGAAATGTTGTGCATATGATAGAATGCTGATTTACAAACGGAGTTGTTAAGAGGTAGCATAGTCCTGGTACTATCAAGAATTACACCAATGTTTCTGGAGGATTGAGATGACTGAATTGTGTATGTTCCGCAGGGAAGTGGTAGTAGCGACTGCTGTGGATTGTATTTAGAGAAGAAGTAAAGAAGGTCAGTTTTATTCTTGTTAAGTTTAAGTCTCTTTAGAGACATCCACTTTTCAAGATCAGTCAAGCATTCTCCGGTTTTAGCAATAGTATTGGTTAATTCCTGGTCGTTGTTGGTTGAAACAGAGATGTATAGCTGAGTAACGTAAGCGTAGAAGTGAAATTGTATCTTATGGTTAGGGTTAGGGTTAGGGTTTGGGTTGGAATGTCTGCCCATGGTGCAGTATAGAGTAAAATTTAAATACAGGATGGGCCCGAGAACAGAGCCTTGGGACAATTAACATTTGAGAACTGCGATTTTTTGCCTTCAATTAACAAATTACTATAGCCTCCAATACCTAAACTTTCTTTCAGATAATTATAGGTTAATTTTGGATAATACAATGGGTATCTCCATGCAGTTCTCCTTGTCCTCCAGAGCTGCAAAAGCACTTCATGTAATGAGCTTTTAAAGGCAGGTTTACATAATTTACATATTTGAGGAAACGGAAGAAAGTTCCAGACTTGCCTCCAAAACCTGTAAAAGAGTTGCATTGTTGATTAAGACGCAGGTGTTTAATATGAACTTTTCCATGGGAAGGGGCCCTTGTGGCAGATTTATTTGATACATGTATCTCATGCATAGAATTCGAGAAAGATTCAAAGAAGAGCTAATGAACATGGCTGATTGGATAAACTTCAAACACTATCATACACAAATCTACCACTGATATATCATTGAGTTCACCTGATAAACTTTGATCATACTTCTGAGGACCTCATTGTCTTTTCTCAATTCCTCCAGTTCTTTGAAGACAGCTCCACTAAGCAAGGCCCTATTCATCAAAATTGGTTGGGGTTTTTGTTTAAAAGGAGGCGAGGCTGTTTGCCTTAAACTCTACAGACCACATATGGACCTTATTTTCTTTTAGGATTTGGAATGTGCCTAATAGTAAGCATTCATGGAGAAAAGGGACAATCAGTCAAGAAGAACTTTTGCAAAAAAGAGAAACAAACAAACAAAAAAGTAAAATGCTAAATTTTTAATTTCTTGATGATCACTAAAAATTAACCCAAACTACACCTATCTTTTAGTGTTGCCAACACATTAACACACTTAAATTATGGGTTTTGAAATTTTCAAACCAAAGACTTCTGAACATGCACTGGGAAGGGATAGGTAGTCTTAGTGAGGGCATGACATGCCTCACCAAGACCAAAGAAAGGGGAATATCAAAAAAGGGCAGAACGATGGGAGGGTCCAATAACTTGACTACCAAAAGTGGAGAGAGCTGGAATTAAAAGGCCGTCAATTTAAAGGGGGCTGAGAATAGGTTTTTGCTACATGGTTAGGTTAAGGGTACAGGGTCCGACAAATATTTTTGACAAAACTTGTCTCTGGCCAAGTGGCATGTGAAATCACTTGCCCAAAAGAATGAGCTACTTGTCCCATATAAGTTCATAATGGTAAGATATTAGTGGGTGAACCTTTGCAAATGTTTGGCCACTTGCAACATATTTTGCACTTCATAACTCCCCACTCAGTATCAATTGTCAACGAAGAAAACTCTTCCAGCCATTTTGTTTGAATAAGTTATTGACGTTTTTTTTTTTCATTTTAATCTTTGTTGTATTAATTGCTTTTCAACTACTTCTGCTTTGAACCCGTACAATCACCAGTTGAAGAGAATTTCGTGACAAAATTATCCACGTTAATTTTACATTAAAATAATAAAGTTATCTGTTTTGTGACAAACGTTCAACATGTTATCTGTGGTATGGCAGCCTGGCCTTCATGACTTTACCAGGAGAAGTACTGGGTAGGGACCCACAAAACGTTTCGTACAAAGATGACAGATGTTGAGGAAGAGAAAAGCAGAAGAACACTGAACATGTCCACAAATGATATCTTACATTTCAAAATACTTACTACCAATGGAATGGTAAATGTGTAATGGGTAGGTATCTATTTGTTGCACAAAATGACTTGTTAGCCAAATGCTACGGCCTAGCGGGCTTCTTCTGAAAATAAAGCACTTTGCCGGCATATTGTCCTGGGCGTCCTGGCCTAATATTTGTCGGACCCGGAGGTATGAGATTGAAGCTGACTGGGGGCTAAGGGGAAGAATAGCCATTCGGGAGGAAAGGATGGGTACAAAGGCAAAAAAGGGAGACAAAGTTGGAAGGCCAAATTTGGAGGTATCTAACCTTGGAGATAATGGTGGTGGTCCATCCTGTAAAGTTAAAAAAGTTTATGATCATTGAATTCACAAACAGATTCCTAGAGGATTGGAAAACAGCTTTCTGCAAGTAAATGATAACACTGAATGCTGACAACCCAATGTCACCATTAATTGAACTCTCTCAAGGCTAAGGCAAAAAGAGAAAGATCAAGGCAGCAAGTATGATGTCGGCAGAAGATCTTGGTTTTTGCTCTGGCCTATGTCATAATCCACAACCTGTCACAGAGTAGCATGGTGCTTTGTCAACAGACCCACCTTTCCCAATTAATTTATTTAATCTTTGGTATCATACTTAACTTACTCGACCCACTGATACATTGTTTTGTTAAAGTTTATAATGACAAGTCATTTTGCCTTAAGAATAGATATCTTGAAACACATTTCTCAACAAAAGAATATCAGCTATCAATCATCTATCTATAATATAACAACAACCAAATCAAATGAAAAAATGAAAAATTAAGGTTTCATACATGAAACATCCCATCTGATTTTCACCCCACCCTTCCTCCTCAAGTAAAACTGATGCCTAACAAAAGCCTAAGGACTTACAAGGGTAGGTATTTACTAACCAATGGTAGAGTAAATACCTTTTCAGTAGCCATAACCAACCCTCGTCTGATCATCTCATCTGCAATGTTATCAGTCCCTCCTTCTGAGTTATCCCTTAGTTCCACTGGGCATGCCACTGAGAACAAGAAATAGGCAGTGTATTATGACAATCAAAAAAAATTTACCCAAAAGACTCAAATATTGCTGCTGCTATAAGCTGTGGTCTTAGAAATTGATTTGAAGTGCTGAATTAACTGGTTAAACAAACATTATAAGTTTTTATATATATATTATTATCATTATTACATACCATCTAGTGCCACCTTTGTTTCTTTTAACTTGACAGTTAGTACCCTGTGTCCAATTAATTCACGGAGTATATCGGTACCCTTCAAATGAACAAGATATACTTCTATTCTATAACAATGACAAGCAAAAGGATGGATAAGATTATGTACATATGAAGGATAAATGGAAGAAAATATAATGTTTCCTTTCTATTCACAGCCATTCTTTTATTTTGTTTCCCCATATAGAGGACCACACTATTATAGGACAGACTTGAACCTGGTGAAGTCTGGAATATTAAAAGATTAGTGATCACAGCAGCAGTTTATTTCAAAAGTAGCAGCTATATAGTGAGCAAATGTGAGAATGATATATATGTTTTGAAATTGCATTCACTGGAAACTAAGAAAAAATTCAAGTTCCATACCAGATTTGAACCCACAACCCTCTGCGATCTAGTTGAATATTTTCACCACTGAGCTACTGGAGACTCTATGGTGCGGCAGGGTTTGAAATGTGGGTCCCAAGACTAGGACTACATCATGCAGTTATAAAGTTAAATAACGACTGAGAGCATAGCTCACAACTGCATTGCACAGTCACCTTAAAACATATCTGACATGCGAACCAACCACTAAGGTGAGCAAATGTGAATCAAATCAAGTCACATCAAATTTGTTTATTTCTGCCCCTTGCAGAGACTGAATTACAGGCAGGGTCAGCAACCAATACATTAATTAGTACAAAGTCAAGATACAGTAAATATTACAATAATTATAAATATAAATTATAAATATTAATCCCTCACATACTAATGCCTCTAATGTGGGAGAATATTAGCATACCTACAAGTAACGAATTGACTAAAACGTTCGTTATTACACGGCTTAACTACTCTGGTGGTATTCCTTTTAATATTATACTGGTAATTAGTATCCCTTATCTCTACTCTACTTGATAACATGGGAAAAGGGAGGTTGGGAGGCCCAATTTTAGAAACAAATCTCTTACAAGTGGCGTCCCTTCGATTCCGTAGAGAGGTTAAACCCAATATGGACAGGGCTTGTTCATAAGATGCGCTAGGTGCTATGATCCCCACCACCCATTTCTGGATGCTTTCCAGAGCATTAGATAAATATTGGAGAAGGTTAGCGAACAACCCACAGGCGTACTCAAGGACTGATCGGATAAGTGAACAATAAACAGCAGTAACATCCTGCATTGATAGGGCCACATTTCTTCAGGACTCTTAAGGTGCAGAGTCCTCTGTTGGCTTTCTTGATTATCGCATCACAATGAGAATGAGAATAAGAATGAGAATGTTAAGTTTTGAAATAACCTGCAATCAGGCATACTTTTCTTTAGAGAAGGCGTGAAAGTAAGCCTTGTAAAATTTCTTAACAGGTCATTTGCTCGTAGTCACATCGGTTACACAAGTAAATGTGGTAAGAAAAGATGACAGCCCTGGTGAGACCGAGAACAGTTTATCTGAGCACAAGAGTTCCCCTGATACAAGACAGTGGTGCAAACGAAGCTGACATGAAATTGAAGGAGGATGGGACTCTCCCTGAGACACCAGCTGTAGCAATGGGTGACTTGAATGACTGTCAGGAGCAGTTGGCAGTACCGATGTCAACACAAGAAGCAGAATCCTTTGCCCAGGATGAGGGACCCTAAAAATAATTATTATTGCGGCTAATCGCCGTCGCAATGTCAGGGATGTAGATAATAGCCGGGAGCCGGGAAAAATACCCGGCTGTGAACTCGATTGTCCCAGCTGAGAAACCTTCTACAGTCATAAAAATCTTTAATAATGGACTCTTCTAAACCCGCCTGAGAACTGATAATTCCCATGTGTTAAAAATTTTGTCTACATCCCTGAAAGTACAGCAACGACGCAGCTCAACAAGGTCGAACCGAAAGCATATAATGGCGCCTCTGGCAGCCGCTATACGGTTCATGTGTGACCTTGGAACACAGCTTACAGCCAGCTGGAATCTGCTGTATGTTGGTTTTTGCTGAGGGGGGAAAACCGGAGAACCCGGAGAAAAACCCTGGAAGCAGAGAAGAGAACCAACACAAACTCAACCCACTTATGGCGTCGGGTCCGGGAATCGAACCTGGACCACATCGGTGGGAGGCGAGTGCTATCACCACTGCGCCAGCCCTGCTCCCCTGCAGTGCAGTTCTGTGCTCTGTGGGGTCACCCTGCCTGAAAGGGCGAAGTTTATAAATAAATAAAAAATTAACAAAAATAAAGATGATGTAGGATGTATTGAAGGGCTGTAAATGAATTTGGAATTGTCAGACAACACTGGACTGGAAAACATACACCCCTATACCTTATTGTACACCGAAGTCAAGCACTATATCAAAGACCTCTATAACAGGGAATGGATGTCTTTAACCTCATATTCCTCCCTGAGTGTCGATTATAGAGAATTGAATAAGAAAACCGACTCTGCCTGACACCCTATCCTAAAGGTTTAAGAGACCCTGGAAAACCTTGGAGGGAATACGTGGGTAGGGTTTTTTTTTTAGACCAAGGCAAAGCATACTACCAAGGGTTTGTCCATGAGAAGAGTCGACACTTCTTGACTTGAAAGCATTTATCAGGTCTGGGACTATATGAGTGGAAACAAATTTCATTTGGATTAAGTAACACACCAGCCAGTTTTCAATATTTTATGAAAGGTTGCTTGGAAAGTATTCATGATGAGATCTCCATTTCGTACTTGGACAATGCGATCATTAAAAGTAAAACATGTGGAGAATGTACATACATTGTTGAGGCATTTGCTATCTGGGGAGAATAGTAAGTCAGGTGGGACACAAAATTGGAAGTTGCAAGCACGGAAGCTGTTGCTAATTTCAAAAACAAAAGCAAAGACCATTGGAGAAGTTCGCCAGTTAACTTGGTTCTTAAGCTACTACAGGAGATATATCAAGGAGTTCTCAAAGAATGCATAACCACTGCATGATCTCCTTGAAGGACAGAGAGGAAGAGTCATCTTGTGAACCAGTTAAATGGACGGGTGAGCATCAGGCATTTCTGAACAAGTGAATGAAGGGGGTAGTTTCTAAAGAAACTGTGCTGCTGCATTGGTGGGGAAGTAGTATACAAAAATTTGGTTCTATCAACGGAGTTGATAATGTAAATTGGCCACCATACAGAGATTCTAAAAGGTGACGTTTCGAGCGGTAGCCCTTCGTCAGAGCGAATCGAGGAAATTTGGGTTACGTGTAGGTTTTATAGTAGAGTAGGAGCTCGCTATTGGTGGTAACATGGCAACGTGAAAAATAGGAATATATTAGTTACATGAAAAGCATTCGTTAATACCGTGAGGATTAAGGGTGCCGAAAATTTCGGAAACTTCATTGGCTTTCCTTGATATCAAAGTTTCTATTAGTGGCAACGTGCTATGTACCAGTGCGCACTACAAACCTACAGATTCTCACAGTTATTTGTTGTATTCATCGTCACATCCATCACATGTCAAGGACTCCATTCCTTATTCTCAATTTCTTAGACTTCGACGTCTATGTAGTGATGACTCCGATTTTTCCAGCAAATCAGAGGAGATGTGCCAGTTCTTCGAAAAACGTGGCTATCCTGTCTCTGTGCGGGCCATCATTGCACCCAACAATTTGATCGACAGTCAGCACTACAAACGTCACAAAAAAATAAGAATGACAGAATTCCATTCACCCTCACTTTCCATTCTCATAATCACGCAGTCAAAAGTATTATTCTTAACAATTTTAAATTACTCCAAAATGATCCAGAGACTGGTAGAATCTTTTCGCAACCTCCACTTATTTCATTCAAACGTGACAAAAACGTGGCAACTTTTTAGTTAGAGGCACGCTCAAAACTAACGAGCAACCCGGCACTTTCAATTGTGCACGTTCACAATGCAAAACTTGTCTTTTCATTGTTAACACTAGCAAGATATCGGGACCTAAGCGATCTCTTAAGATCACCGATCGTTTCACATGTACCTTCGCAAATGTCATTTATTGCATAACGTACATACATTGACGAGACAGGTAGACGACTAGGCGACTGGTCACATGACGATGTTGATAAGTACATGTAAATGGCCCTCTGCACTGAAGAGAATGGGCAAAGGCATCAACACAGTGATACAGCGGAAGCTTAGTGGCAAGTAACCAAATTTGCTGGATAGATGCAGAGCTTCACACAAAACAAGGCTCTCCTACGGGAATGCAAGAAAATGATTGTTGGAGATGAGGGAATCCTTAGACAAAGAAGTGGTCAAACTGTACAACTTGTCCACCCAGAGAAATTTCAGACCCATGTATCAATAATTACATGAACAAATGGAACATCTGGACGTAGAGAGAGTCCTCCATTTTAGAGAGAAAAAGATTTGATTGGCGATGTGTACAAAGAAATATTGAACATTATGTCAGATGTGGCTGCAGTTGGCTAGCCTGCAAGCAGGCCCCCCGAGGCACTGAGGTTGGGGGTAGAATGAGCACCTGCCATCATAGCTTTGAATTTTGAATGTAATGTCCAAATTTTGGACGTAAAGTACTGATTGGCTGAAATTAAATTACTTGGTGACATCACCATTGACAGGCAGGTCAGGGTGGCTTAGTGGTTATCTATCAGGCCTCCCACCACTGCGAGCCCGGGTTCAACTCTGGCCTCGGCCAGCATGTGGGCTGAGTTTCAGTCAATCTCAACCTGACTCAAGGGATTTCTCCGGGTACTCAGGTTTTCCTCCCTCATCAAAATCGACTCACAGCTAATTAACATCTAGCTGTGGTACTGTGCTCCGACATCAAACATGGATTGTATAGCGGCAGCCAGAGGCGCCTTTGTATGCTTTCAGTCCGATATCGTGAGCTGCGCCCTTTGCAATTCAGTCCTCGAATGCAAGTAAGGGTGATTACCACTGCTAATTATTATTATAATAATTATTATTATTTAAGCTCCAATAACAAGAAAGGCACTTGGCTTCGAGAGATGAGGTGTACAGAAATGCGTTTGAGAAATGTTGCAATTTTACCATAACTTTATATAATAAAAGGTCGAGCAACACCATGCAATGGCTTCTCTGCTGGAAGGAAAGGACTTCATGTCCTTGACAAAGCAGTATCGCTGGTCACATTTGGACAAAAACTTGGACCTTTCGGCTGCCTCAGTTGCTTGATTTAACGATAGAGGAACTCTACACAATTTGGTGAAGCCAAAAAGGCCACTCCACAAATGATTGCTTGATCTTCTGGTAACTCCGCAATACTCCAATACAATTGAAAACAAAATATTCCAATTTTCATATTACTGGATTAGTCAAATACAAATCTATAATCACAAATAGTAATACTCAATAAGCCTTTGAAATAAAATGGTGTAGGTATTAGAATAACTGTCTAGGATTAAAGTGTGATGTAGTAGTTGTAATGTCTGTATTTCATTAAAATAAATAAAAAAAGATAACTCCACTTCGCTTTACTGAAATTTGGCAGCAGTTGTGGTGGACGAGTCTCACACAGTGGAGATGTGGTCAGGGAAAAGACATTTCTCAATTACGATTCCTGCCATTTCAAATTGAGTGCTAAATTTTTCCCTGACAAACGAAACACATTTTCCGTGGAAAGGGACTTTGATGAATAACCGTACAGAATATTCAGCTACACATTATAGCATCTGGAGTAGTTGTTAGGATTTTCTGGCAAACGTTTCCTTCCTTTAGAGTTTTTGGGAGTTTCTCCCTCGAGCAATTTGAAATAGACAATGCGTGGCTTGCTGCTTTTTCAATGTTCACTTCAGGTGCACGGTGATTGGCTAATTTTTGACAGCTCTCTGAAAATGACATCAGGAGGCAGCATTCAAAATTTCTCTCCCAGTGCAGAGAAAGAGCCTGCTCGCAGGCTATCGGTTGCCTGAAACAGAGGAGACTAAACGTCATACCAAGGGAACCAGTGGAAAATATTCATTCGATTGCGCCATTTGAGTTGGTATCACTACATTTTGTCCATTTGGAAAATACTACTGGTGGATATGAGAACATTTTGTTCATTGTGGACCATTTCGCTCAAGCTTACGTCATGTCCAATAAGTCAGCACGAACAGCAGTCAACAAACTGTATAATGATTTCCTACTGTGATTTGGTTTCCCAACCTGAATCTTGCATAATCAAGGGGGAATCAGCTCTTCCATCAACTTGAGGAATGGTGTGGAATAGGTCAATGCCCTTACAATAAACAACAATAATACAATAACAATAGCAATAAAAACAAGAAAAATTACAACAAGTAAACAGCAAAGGTATCATTGGTCATCAAGGAGGTGGCGACGAAATGGGAAACTAAATGGCTTAAGCAAACTCTACTATCCATGTTGCAAACTTTGCCAGAATATAAGAAGGCCAGTTGTCTTAATAAAGTCATTCATGCAGGCAATTGCAATCAATGAGGCAACAGGATTCCCTCTTTATTTCCTATTGTTCAGTCAGTCATAAAGACTACCAATTGACCTGATCTTTGGTATCAGTGATATCACTTCTTTAACCTACCAAGAATATGTCAAGGAGTGGCAAGCATACAAAGTTGGCTGCAAGGAGGTCAGTGTAGAAAAGAAACAAATATGATTGCAAGGATAACAGTCCAGTTCCCCAGCAGAGTGATACGGTATTAGTGCGGAATCTATGAGAGAGAGAGGTGGTCCTGGCAAGTTACAATTATTGTATTGAGAGGATACAGTCTATTGAGTAGTCTACCTTAAGCCCAGTCGACACGTGGAGTTGGAATCTGGTGAAGGATTGCAGTGCATGGCTCATCAAAATTTTCTGCTGGCCTGCTATGACAATGAGTAAGAAACCACAACTGAAGTCACGGATTGCTTAACCACCTGCCTTATCGACTTTGAGGGTCCCTTCTCAAGTACATCTACTGCACATATGGAGTTTTTTTTAACACTTGAAAACCACTACTATACCACGAAAATTATCCAAGTCATCCTTATTTACCATGCACAGCAAGCCAACTTAGTCAATGGGTTGGGGAAGAATTTCACATGCTTTTGGTCCAGAAAAGTTGCAGATGAGACTAGAATGTATGCTGTGGGTTTTGCCACAAACAATAGATAAATATGAATGCTACATTATGATGCAAATACAACACACAAAGAATATTAATCCCGGGAAATTTGAATTGGGTACAACTTTGAGTTAGCCAATTAGGTCTATTTGATGCTAAGCAAACAATGATCTCGGTAAAATGGTAAAATTAACAATTATCTCGGTAAAATATTATGGTGATTGGTTCATGGCAGAGAATTGCAATTGCAATTACAGGTGAGCCTTTACAACAAGTTATTAAAGGGGTGAAGCCATTTCTTTCTTTAGGAAATCTTGTAACATTATATAGGTCAACCTTATTTCAGTTATTGGTGTGTAGTCTGTAGTCTGGGATGGGATAGCCGATACTTTATCTCCGAACCTTCAAAAACTATAAAATTGTGCAGTACGAATCCTCACTAGTGCTTTCTACTCAAAACCCTCTGATGAAATGCGTAGTGAGCTTGGTTGGATACCGCTCGCTGAGATAAGACACCAACGCAAGGCCATAATGATGTTTAAAGTGGTTAATGGATTGTACCCTTGTTATCTCTCGGATATGTTTACCTTTCATAAGACACTAAATGATTATAGCCTTTGATCTTCTTACACTGATCTCGTACTACCCAAAACGAGAACAAATTATTAAAACAGTTTTGAAATTTTGGGAGTCAAATTGTATAATTCTCTTCCATGTAGTTTAAAGTGCACCTAAACCCAATATTTTTAGCCTACAATATTGATCTCTCTACGGAAAGCAAATATGTTTGACGATTCTTACCTCAAAATTATGCTTTTTATCTGCTGGGTAAGAAGAGCAGAGTTATTAAAACTAGCAGTAATTTAGACCCACGGACGTGATGTGAGAGGCATGGGACTATTCTTGATTTTACGTCACGAACTGCTTTGCAATACAAAATTTATTTAAAACACGAATGCAAAGCAGTTTGTGAGGTAAAATCGAGAATACACCCATACCTCTCACATCACGGTCGTGGGTCCAAATTAATGATATTTTAGAATAAAATAGATGTTAATGCTGGTAAGCAAATACTGGGCAGCGCCTGGGAGGAGAGCGTGACTTCCCATCACGTGACTACCTTATTTGACTATTTCATTCATCCCGCCATGCAAGCCTCCTCAGTTTGACATTTCCAAAGCTCAACTAGTTCTGTTTTTTCCGTTGAGCAATTTAATCTTTGCTGGGGAATTTGCTGACCTCACAAACGCGGTTTTTTACGCCCCCTGCTACCTCAAACCTTTTATTTATTACTGGAACTCGGGAACAATTTATTGAACGGCTTCACACCGTTGATCCTTCCGCACCATCTTGTAGCTCGCGTACACCAAGCGTCCATCTGACCAGCAGAGAAACGTTCACGCACCACCGTGAACCCCCCTTTACTTCAAGTGCCTCTGCTGAGGAAGTTTCATCCTATATAGACCGACCAGCAATTGTCACCATCCCTTACGATGCGCTGCTTGAAACAGCGGTCAAAACGGTCAAATTTTATTCCAAGATGGCGTCCAAGCAAGAAGAGCTTCACACACAGACACGTCCCCAACCACGTTAGCCACTCTTATTTCCATCATCGTGGACGAAAATCGAGGAATCTACCGCCAAATCAGTTCCTGCTCCAACCTCAATAGCCTCCGCCTCAATCTGTGGAACCTCGACAAACTCCCGCCATTTGCTACTCACCGACGACTTCGACTTCGTCGCCAGCCTTCTCAAACATCCCAGTGCCAGCAACAACATTCGTTCCCCATTTTTCAAGGACAGTCGCCGTTATCAGCACATGTTCCAACCAAAGTTAAACGCGCAACATTAAAGGGTGAGTATGTTGAGTTTGTCGCGGTGCTGCCAGAAAACTCGCCCCTTTCAGATAACGACCTTCCCAGGCTTTCCATTTCCTTTATCGGTAAACCACACAGCGTTCCCCCCTCCTCTCGGAAAAAGTAAGCCCAGCTCGATCCTTGTCGGCATTTTCTGTATGGTTTTCTCAGGGGTGGATCCAGGATTTTTCATGAGTGATTTGCACCAACTAAACTAGGGGGGTTTGGGGGCATGCTCCCCCAAGAAAATTTGAAATTTGGTGCTCTCCGAATGCCATTTTCCCGCACCATCATAACACTGGCTTCGACAGTCATCCATAGATAGTCCTAAATCAGCTACAGCACCAATTATTAAATCTTTGAAAGCTGCTCCTGTCGTTCCATCCTCACAAAGGTAGAATCCCACAAATCCTTCTCTGACTGTTTTGGTTGAATCAAGAAATCTGATCACCACTGAAAGATTTTCTTTGTTTGATACGTCAGCTGCTTCGTCAGACATAATAGAAAAATATTTGCTCTCCCTGATTTCCTGCGACAAATTATTCACTATGATAGCACCCACAGTTGTAATAATCTCGTTTTGATGGGTTTTAGAAATATGTCGCATTTCTGGGTGCAGTTTTCAAGTGACGTTGCAGTGTTTGGTCGCCGCTGTCAATTCGAAATTCTAATAGTGCCTGAAAGTTTCCAGAAAGACTGGCATTTTGCGGATCATCATCTCATGGACCTCTGAGGGCTATGTTGTTTCTTTTGCAAAAAATTTTTGTCTTGAACAGGGATTTCAGAATTTCGCGATTTCTTTTGATTTGTTGTTGAAGTAAGCTGTTTATCTGTCAATCAATTGGGAGCGATTTTCTTGTCATATTTCTCAAAAAAATTAAAACAAGGATAGTTGATTTCGTGAACTGCAATAAAGGGCTGAAAAATAAGGTTTGGAAGAAATTTGAGTGATTTCTGCAAGTCACTTGAACTACTCTGGATCCACCCCTGGTTCTGCACTTCTTACTTCTTTTCCCCAAAGGGCGGTAGAGATGTTCCCCTATCAAGCGACCATTCGATTACCCAAAGGAAGTTGCGGGCTTGGCATGGCCTTCCTACGATGTTGACTTTCGTAGGAAAACAGCCACAAACCTCCCCTTCCAAAACAGACATCTAACCCAGGGTCCAAATTAACTTGTGCATTTTGACCTGTTTTATGGATACCAGAAAGCAACGACCGCATGGTCTTGTGTATGTGTCAAGCATTATCTTTCACTTTCAAAAGCGCACATTTTGGAGAGAAAATGTATCCGACCTCGAATGTACATGTAATAATGAAATCTATCTGCCCCCTAGTTTGTCGAAAATTTCAGCTACAGAAACACTAGTCACACCCTGTCGAACACAAGCCGCCATAGTGGTACATTCCTCACACCAGTCCTTGGATCTCTTTACTGAGTTGTTTTTCCCCCTGCAATACATATTTTATGAGAAACAACGGCTTGTGACGTTATGGAGGCTGTTAACGGAAAAACTCCTTCATTTCTATTTCAAAACAGTCTCAGGATAAAAAGTAAGACATCTCTTGGCAAACAGATCTGACCTTAACAATGGTGACCAGTTGTGAAATTCTGGTCGCCAGTACTCAATTTTTTAGTTGCATTAGCAACCAGGAAGGCGCAATTTCAGACCCCGTAACCTGCCTCCAGAATAATCCCCATTCACTCCTGAGGGAACTCCAGGGAATGGCCCGGAAAGACCACTACTACCTTTACACAGCCCTTCCCGTTGGCCTACGGAGTGCCCCTTCATTTTTAATCAGCTTTCCGTATCCCCCCCCTCCTTGTTCGACCTGCTCACAAGTTCACCCTGATCCCTTTCGTTACTCATCTGTGCAATCCAGGCTCCTACGGCACGATTATGTTTATCTGGCAGCACTTGACAACCTTCACATTGAGTCTGGCTGTCTCCTGGACATTCTGGCTATGCCAGTCCTTCACAAAAGTTTGAGGGAGATCAAGCTCTCCCATGGGAATGCAAGAAGGCTTGCCACCTGATCACCTCATCAGTTCTCCATAGCATCTAAGTATACTAAGTTACAACCTTTTAAGTCTACCAAATGTTGACTCCTTTATGTTATGGGCTGCATTTACCCTTTCCTTTTTTGGCTTCTTAAGAAGCAGCGAATTTACCTGCAATGGCAATTTCGACCCTCAGTCCCACCTTGCTAGAACAGACATTTCTCTCCATCCCAACATCCTTCACCCTACTTCATTTGACACTGCAATTTAAAAGTCCAAAACTGACCCTTTCTGGGAGACAGCCAGGCTCACTTTTGCAAGGTCAAACTCAGACCTTTATGCATCGTCTGCCCTGCAAGATTATATGCTCAAAACTGCAACTCAAGACCCTGGCCAGCTACTCTTCAGCTTCTCCTGTGGACCATATCTCACCCAGACTTCACACACCAACAACTTATGGTTTCTCTTAAACCTCTGTGACAATGACAGCTCCTCCTCTGCCTCTCACAGCTTTAGTATTGGTGCTGCTACAACCGGCAGAACCACTGGCATTTTCAACTGGCTCTTCAAATTCTGGGTCGCTGGAATCCTAACACATACCAAGCTTACATCAGGACTCCAAAGGAAACACATATGTCAGGTTCCTCAGTCATTGGCCTCTTGCTCCTCCTGCTAACAACCCCCTGGAATCCTTGGATTTTTCTAACAATCAGTAATGATCTATGACAGTTCCTTGGATAACTTTATTCATATTTTCCTGTATCGTCCTGAACCTATAGTGTTTTCACCTATGGGTACAGCAATCATGTTGGCATCCCACTGGAAGCCTGCTGTGTGCGTTTGCTTTCCCCCTCACCCTCATTTCTCCTCGATACGATTGCCTTTCATCCCCTTTTCAGCCACATGCCAGCCATCACATGGGTGAAAGCACTATCCTAAGCTTAATGCCATGTTTCTCCTTTAAAACAAAAAAGAAAAAAGGCCCATTCGGCACTTGAGGGCTTTCTGTGACATTCTCTTTCCTTGGGCTTTGTGCCCTCTCAAGTTCATGTAGTACTATTGCAAATGACTATTTTGACGGAAATGTTTTGCACGAGGGTCCTATCCCCTCCAGCCAAATGTGTTGTGCGAGGGTCCTATCCCCTCCAGCTAAATGTTTTGTGTGAGGGTTCTATCCCCTCCAGTCTAATGTTTAGTGCAAGGGTCATATCCCCTCCAGTCAAATGTTTTGTGCAAGGGTCCTATCCCCTCCAGTCAAATTTTTTGTGCGAGGGTCCTATCCCCTCCAGTCAAATGTGTTGTGCGAGGGTCCTATCCCCTCCAGTCGAATGTTTTGTGCGAGGGTCCTATCCCCTCCAGTCAAATGTTTAGAGCGAGGGTCCTATCCCCTCCAGTCAAATGTTTTGTGCGAGGGTCCTATCCCCTCCAGTCAAATTTTTTGTGCGAGGGTCCTATCCCCTCCATTCGAATGTCTAGTGCAAGGGTCCTATCCCCTCCAGTTAATTGTTTTGTGTAAGGGTCCTATCCCCTCCAGTCTCTATGCGATGCCCATTGGCTTTGGTTTTTTATGCTCATGTCGTACTTTTGACCCCTATCTCCACTCGTCGGTTCTCTACTTTCACCTTTGGGGCAGGCAATGTTTGCTTTTCGCTATTGCAACTCCGTGGAGATGGGGTCATTTTTTCTCCTTGTCAAATTGGGAACAAAACCACTAAATGGGCTTCGCACAGGGCACTCCTCGTTTATTTCGGCGTTTTGGGCGGGGAATTGCTGCCTGCGGCACCCCTTCAGCCCTGTGCTGAAGCCCCGTTAGGGAGGGAGCATATTGTTACTCTGCTGGACTGGGTTAACTTGGCCCCAGGACATTATGCCAGCAACTATGCCCGCCTTGCAATACAGGCATGAGGCACCCCCTCGGCTAGTTGCCGAGGCCCCTCATCCGGTGGTCCATACCGGCGGTGGGTATTATCCGCGCCTTGCCAGTACATTCCCTGCCCCTCGTTTACGCCCAAGTTGTGTGTATTGTCTTTTATTGCGCACCAAAGCATTAACTGCTAGTTTTGACAACTTTGCACTTCTTGCCCGGCAGACAAAAAGCGAAATTCTGGGTAACACTGCTGACATATGCTTGCTTTGGATGGGAACATATTAGGAACAAAAAATATTTGGGTTTAGGTGCACTTTAAAGCAGGAGACTTCCTTACAACGTTTTAAGGCCAAGTTAAGCCGTTTACTATCTGTTTATAGCCTTGTTCTTAATTTTTATATTATTACTCTAATCTGTATTGTAATTTAAGTAGAACAGGGTACTTTTGTAAAGTATTTTTGATAGAACTACCGTGGATAAATACAGTTTTCCAACCATCCATCCATCCATGCAACTTACGTCCATAAATGCACATAATTAGATGTATGCCCAATTTTGAGATCCAACAAGCGTCCCTGTCTAACCATTCGTTACATATTTTCTGGTGATAAGGTAAGTGTAGGGGTTAACATTATTTTTTAGAGAGGGTAAATTTGAGGACTGGAGTTTGGAGGACACTTTGTGACCTTGATTGTCTGTATTCCCAGATGCAAGTGATGAAGATGAGGAGGAGAGCAAGGGAAGCTTTGTGGTGCTTGTCAAAATCATTGTGCATCTAGTTTCGTACATTTCTGGACATGTCGGCTAAGCCATAAAAAACATTATTTTAGACCCTCTTATTATATTTAGTTATGGAACTTTCAAAAATCTTGTTATGGACAAAAGAAAATACAACCATAGTGGAAAAGAGAACCTTTTCTTTTAAATACACTTGCATCCACAGCGTTTTGGAGAGTTGGGGTAAACCCTAACCCTAGCCACTTTGCAGTGTGTTCTCTCTTAGATGACTGCTTCATTTTCTAGCTCCAAGTATCTCTCAGATAGTAAGTGTACTGTCACTTGCCAATTTAGGGAATCATATTCTACAGTACTGTCCCCTAAGGTTTCACAGGGTGTTTTGTTGTTGTTTTATTTCCCACAATATTGCTTTGTTGTTATTCTCTAGTATTTTCCAGCAACGTGCTTGCATTCACTTGCTTTCTGGCATTGTTTTGCTTTTGCTCCCAATAAAATTCTGTTAGTTCAGCTTGCAATTTTTGTCACCACATTTCTTCCTTGCCACATAAATTTACTCACCTCTGTGAACATGAAGTACACTAGAGAGGTGATTCTGCATGAGAAACATTGCAATAATCTTATCTTTGGTTACAGTTTGTTGCCAGTAACATTTTGCACAGTTGTGAATATCTTGTAAATTGGCTAGTTGGACATTCACGTGTACAACTTTTAAAGAGACGTTTCACATTAGAAATTTTACCTTGTCAATGAATTCCTTGTTAGTAGCCACACCATCAAGGCAGTACAGTTGCGCAAAAGGAACCACAGAGAGAATCTCATGAGAAAGAAATACTATCGTCCTCAGACTTATCACATCCGTGTTCCCAAAATCTACAAAATGTACTTCAGCCTGAAATAAAAAAAAGAAACATACCTTCCGAGCTGCAATCTACAATCATGGACAAAATTCCTTGGGACAGTGAAAGTGAATGTTGTTATTCCTCCAGATTCAATTCAAGAGAGGAATTTAGTTAAATCATGTGACAAACTTCACTGATTAAGACTGATGGTTTCAGTCGAAACGTCTGTTAATAATTAAGACCAAAATTCCAGAAAAAGATTTAAATAATTCCTCCTTCCTTGGGACAGTAATGCAAAACCGGTAATTACAGATGATTTGACTCTTACTCCAAAAAGCAGTGCTATATTTTAAAAGTCTGTTACATTTGCCCCCTCCCACACCCAATAAAATGTTGAAGGTCAGTAAAAACTGCGGGGATGTGTTGTCAATGTTGTATGTAGGATGGGGGGAGGGGCAGGCCTCATGTATCTCATGCGAATCTTTGTCTTGCATGTGTTTAAAGAGCCACACATGCGCTATTGTCCCAAGAATTTTGCCCATGATTGTAGCTTTGAACAAAAAAAAAATACACAGGCTATGACCAGGTACTGTATGGGTTACTGGGTTTTAACAAAGTGGAAATGCTTATGTTCGTAGGAAATGCCTTTCCCTATCCCAACAAAATCTGCTGCTGTATTGTCATTTATTTAATTAACCCAAGATATACCAGCATAGTTCCTCTATTCTGCGAAGGGGCATTCATAAACAACTAGTGTTTGATGAGATGACACAAAGGAAAAATAAAGAAAGAACAATAGCCTGTAAAAAACATAGGTAAGGCATGAAAAAAAAAAGAAATGTGGGCTAAATGTGTTGTGTTAATCAAAAACTACAGCAACAGCTAAAGAGAAATAGCTAAAAAAAAAAAGATTGCGTTTTAAAATGCAAGCCAGATTGGACACCAGCCCCCAAATTGCATGAATACTGTGAAGTAGTACTGCACTCTGAACTTAATTTTCCTTTAAAATACCTCAACTCATCGACTCCTCGGAGTGAGACTTGATGTATTTTACTCTTTCTAACGCCAGACAATTTCACTTGTCAATGTGGAATGGTTCAGGGGTTTTTCCCTACTACACTGTACTGTATTTGTCACAAGATATCTGTGACATTTTCTCCACTGAGTTTCAACACTCACCATAAAATAAAATTATTTTTGTGAAAAGCAATGCAAGTATGAATTACCTTATCCTCCTCAATCAGTTTTTTAACACGGCAGCGATACCACTTCTTATCTTCAGGATAAACCCCACCATACACCTGCAACAGGTTACAGGCTCACAATTAATTTTTATGATGCACTATTACACAGTGTAGAACATTTCCCATTTTTCTGAGGGTTCACTGTGCCTTGCTACTCCACCATTCAAAAGTACATGCAAGTTATCAGTGTCACAGTTATCAGTGTCATAATGTACTACAGGAATATCACTGTGCAAGATGTTGCGGAAAAAAAAATGCATTATAGGTGGGTAAGGCACTCGCCAAAGCATGCTTTATACAGTTCGCTCACAAAAGGATGCCATATCAAGACAATGCATGTCAGAAGAGGCCAGGTGTTCTAAGATCACCCCAACCTTTGCTATTAATAATCACTGTTGTAACCACAAAATAAACATTTGTCAATGCCTGATAAAAAGAGAAAAAAGGCACTCACTGCATACCCTAACCCTAAAACCAGTAAGGTGACACAGTACTTTATTCCATAACAGTCAACTGAGCTGTGTTTTGTTTTTCAGGAGGTTCAAGTTGTTCACTCCAATAGTACACAATATTGTTTTGGTATTGTAAATCATAAAAGTACCACCACAGATGTCCTACGTAAATAGCCTCCTGAAAATACATGTGGTTTCTGGTAGAATACTAAACTGAGGTTAGGGTAACTCTAACCCTAACTGTAAAGACTGCAGACAATAAAAGGGAATCTAATAAAAATGACAACAAGGTTGACATGTTGATCATTTCCAAGTTCCCTCCAACGTCTTTTTCACAGCAAGTTAATGCAAGATTTGCTGTGGTGTTACTTTTTACGTGAATAATATACCATCACCAAGAAAGCTATTCACAACAGAAGCACATAGCAGTCAGGCCCGGTCGGGTGAGGTCGGTATCTGGACGAGAGACCACTCAAGATATACGACTTGTGTCACAAACAAGGGACCTGAGCAAGGTGCAGATTTGTAAGCCCATTCCGAGTTGCTGCATGCCTCAGTTTCAAAGCGAGTCCTGGTGCACAACCATTCAAATGGAAATGAGTTGCGTATTGTTATTCAAATCAAACTCATTTCCCTTACAATAGTTGAGCACCAAGACTCACTTCGAAACCACAAACAGCAACTCGGAAATGGCCCATTGAGCAGAGGGATTTGATTTATCTGTCAAAACATGACATCCATCAGACCAGTTTGTCTGGACAGCGTGGAATGTCTTGTGCTTGAAAGAAAAAAACCAATCAAAAAAGTTAGGACTTCACAGTGGCTGGAAAGTGTTAGGACACTGTATTTGTAGCCTGTTTTTCTTTAGGGTTCCAAGGGAGAAAATATATTTCAAGTGTGGATAATTTTTAAAAATGCCAACTGCAACCAAATTTGCGACAAGAAAACAACAAATTTTGTGCCGCAAAAAAAAATAGGGAGATTTTTGCTACGTCCAATTTTTCTATTGTACTTTTGGCTACTCAAGTGAATCGCAAAATCGAAAGTGACATTGATTTGAGCGGCCTACCTTGCATGTTAATAGCAATTAACTCCGGAAACAAAGGATACCGCTCTGACAAAAGGAAGGCAAGACAACAGGTTTATGTTTTGGTACCAAGTTTTTTTATTCTTTCAAGTTTTATAAAGTTTGACAGCAAATTTAATGTGCAAATTCAACACAAAGATCACAATCGTACAACCCTTGAGGTTGACCATTGTTTCTGCAAAGTCAAAAATTCACACTTCTTGACGAGGTAATTTATCACCAGGTAATTCCATTGTTTTGGAAATGAATGCTGCTTTATTACAGATCAAATTCTTGCCAATTTTAGGGCTCATTTGTTGAAAATTCAAGCACGCTTCCAATAGACCTAGACTTGTTATTTTCGTAATTTATGCACGCACTGTAGGCCTATTTGCCAACACATAATTACACTCTTACAACCCAGTGACATAGTATGTCACCACAAAAACCTTCAACCTCAAATAACAAATAATTACAGAATTAAAAACAACTTTTAGTGTTTGAGAGTTTAAATGTCTTGCACTACCCAAGCTCCACAGTCGAAACAAAACTGAAATTTACAAAGTTATGCAATTACTTCACTGAAATGCCAAGCAACAGCCTGCTGCCATTTACCCCCCCCCCCCCCCCCCCCCAGATCCAATTGGGTTACAATACAAACACACGATTTGATAATCAAGAAGGGAAGAGCTCTGAAATACTTCAAAACTTGAGCTAATCACTGCAAAAACATACATCTCCACATGAAGGACAGTCCTTCACAAGTAGCATTCAGTTGATGATAAAAGAAGATGTTGACTTCAAGCATGCCCAAGATGCACAAATGCTACAACGCTGCAGACACACAAGTTGACCTGCTGGTCAACAAACATGAACTATGGGTCCATAAAGCTGAAGATATTGAAACACTGTTCTGTTCGAGTACCATTGTCACAACAAGTTCATCTTGATAAAACGAAATTAATGCATAACATGACACAAATGCTCCAGTGTTTAACCTGCAGAACAGTTTGATGGAGGATAAAGTTTCATTTGATGAAGTCAACATCTACAACAACTTTATTCCGGTCAGTGTAAAATGCAGACTGAGGTTATAATTGAACTTTTGACAAAGCCCAAACCCATTACAAATGCTAACAGTTACACCTAAATATTGTTTTGCATTTCTAAGGGGGTTTGGGCTTTTTCAACAGTTACGTTATAACCTCAGTCTGCATTTGACCCCTGGTCTGCAGTCTGCGTTTTACACTGACAGCCTTTATTCTACCTTTACATCATTAGAAAAAGATGGGTTAAATGGGTTAAAAGTTGTCTTACCAACAGGTTACAATTTGTCGAATTTAATGGTCACTCTTCTTCTCACCATGTTATGCAGGGTCCCACAAGGTTCAATTCTTAATTGGTCCTTCATGTTTCTTAATTTATATTAACGACCTAAGTAAAGTACCAGAACCTCTTGATTTGGTGTTATTTGTAGACGAAATCAACCTATTTGCTTCTCATAAAGAAGCTAATACTTTGATAAATATCTTAAACACTGAGCTTGAACATTTATCAGTATGCTTTAAAGCTAATAAGCATAATTTCATGATACTCGCTTATTTGAATTTATGTATTAATTCCTTTAAATACTCACTTCTTCCCAACAATTTTAGAAATACTTTCTGTTTCAATAAAGAGATCCATAACTAGTATACAAGAAATGCTGATGCTTTTAGATTGCCCTTACGTAGAACTAACACTAGACAATTCTCCGTATGTTATCAGGCCCTAAGTATTAATTTTTAATTCCTTAGACAAGGATGTTTGCAACTAAATTTCCCTTTATTCTATTAAATTCAATTTGAAAAAGTACACTATTAGCAACTATTACTTGAGTGAATTTATATATATTGTCCATTATCATATTTTACTCCGTTTTGTTTGGAATTGAAAAATACATAATTAAAACTATTAGTTGGGTGAACGACAATTTTGCTGACCTTTTAGTCTATGTTGGCATATACATTGACATGGTTTTGTCAATCATGTATCCAATTTTGGTTCGCTCTCTTTTGATTTTCTTTTGGGGGGAATTATTTGATAATCGCATGACATTGCAAGTATTAATAATATTTCATGATTGAACTGTAATCGGGGCAGCCTTTCTGTACAACCCTCATGGTTTCCATCAAGACTTCCCTGCCACGTTTTGTACCGTGATTTCCTTCTATCGATACTCATTTTCTTTTTTCTATTTCTTTTGTCCTTTGTAAACTTCTGTGTAGTGTGGTAAAATAAAAATTGAAATTGAATTGAACTAAATAGAATTAAAAATATAAAAGGGTATTAACCACCTAAAATAACTAAAAAGTGAAAAAACTCGGACAACAACATGGCCACCTGGTGTTTGCTTTTTCACACATACACTTTACTTAAAGGATTCCCCAGGCTTTTCTCCAAATACAGTGTATGTTAACAGTCTCAACCTTTTCAAATTATTCCAACTCTTAAGCAGAATTTTGACTGCAAGGACCAAATGTGCATTTGCAAGAATAACATGCATAGGAAGAACAACAAATTAAACAAAAAGAAAGAAAGAAAAAGCAAACAGGCCCTTGGCAAGCCACAAAATATGGCAAGTATTGCAAAGTAACAGAAAGTTTTGCAAACACACACCACATGCCTGGTGCAACCGTTGACCTGATGTTACAGCTCCCCTTTTTTTAAAGGGAAAGAAACTCAAGTAAACAAAGGAAAGACAACTGAAAAAATTACAGAATTAACATTCAGTGGCAATGCAAAACTCCAGACAACATGACCACTGGAGTAGTGTTTCTGTCTTTAATTTGAACACAAGACTTGGTGAAATGTTGTTCCCACTGTGGCTAAAACTTGACATAGTCTTTGAACCTTGAAGGTTCTCTAACTGTCCTACTGAACTGTGTGGTAGTAGCCATAGACATTTTGACTGGTGTTGACCCAGGATTCTGCATGTCTTCAGTGTCTGTTAGGTCTTCATCAGATGGGGCTGTGCATGCAAACTCTGATGGCTTGAGCTCTTCAGTTCTTAGCAAATGACGATGATTTCTTCGGTACTCTCCCCACTCTGTTTCAACCTTGTAGGATCTGGGTGACGGAAGAATCTCTGTAACTTTAGCAGGCTCTCTATGGGTTAGGCTTGTTGCCTTCTTGAACTCTTACAAACTCCCCTTTCATCAGTGGAGGCAGTACCTTGGCTGTTTTGTCATGATACAGCTTCTGCTTTCTTTGTCTTTCTTATAGCTTAGGCAAGACCTCTTCAGGATCATACAGTTGGGGCTTTAACATTTCTCTGGTCATTGGAATGTGGGCTCTCAAAAGCCTTCCCATTAACATTTGACTTCCTCCAAAGGAGTATTCCGAAAATGAAAGGAGGCTTTGTATGGGTCATCAGCTTTCTCAAGCATTGACGTAACAGTTTGGTACCCTCGACTTGATGTGACATGATGAAAACCCAAGGCCTCCGAAAACTCTTTAAAACTCTGCAGAACTGTAACATGGACCACTGTCCAAAACTACCACTGAGGGCACACCACACCTTGCGAACTGAGACCTGAGTGCAGTAATTACCCTAGTGCTGGTCATGGAAGGAAGTAAAGTTAGTTCTGGTCACTTGGAGTAATAATCAATATTAACAAGGTAGTTTCGACCATTCTTGAGTAGGACGTCTGTCCCAACTTTAGCCCAGGGCAATGGTGGGATCTCGTGTGACCTCAGTGGTTCCAGCTGCTGACGTGGTCTATTTTCTAAACATAATGAACAGTTCTTAATCTTCTGTCAGATCCACTGTCATCCCAGGCCAGAATAATAATTCACATGCTCTCGTTATTGTCCTGTTGATTCCAAGGTGTCCCTCTCAAACTTCTAGGGACAACGATCTTTTGCTCCTTACGATAAGCCCATGTGCTACTGGATAATTCATCTCTGCAATTCCACCATTCCTGTGCATTGAGGGGGACTTGACCTCTGGAATCTGGCCAAGCAGACAATATTACTTGTTGAAGTTCCGGCAGGATCTCATCTTCCTTAGTTGCTTCAATGAACTTGGCAAACTGTTGGTCTGAGATAACATGTTCTAGTAAGTTGATGTGTAACTCCTCAGCATTTGTCAGGTACTCATTTTTTAATGGGCTCGTGTTAGAGCATCCCCTAAGTGCAGGTTTCCCCACGCTTGTACACTACAGTGATTCCTGGAAAAGTGTTGGAGGTGGACCAGCATCCATTGCAGGTACAAGGGTGCTATGTGTAGAGACTTCTTCATAATGGCCCCCAAAGGCTTATGATCACATTCAACTGTAACATCACGGCTCACAATATAATCTGCAAATTTGGCACCACCAAATACCACAGCCTAAAGTTCTTTTTTGATCAGAGCATACTTTTGCTGCGTGGATGTAAGCACCTTTAAGGCATACGCTACTGGTTGGTTTTCCTGAATCAATGCAGCACCAAGACCGGTTGAACTACCATCAACTTGCAATGTCAACGCTTCCTGTGCATCATAATATCCTGACACTGGAGCAAGGGTAAGCGATTCTTCGATTGCTTTGAAACTGGTTTCCTGCTGCTCTTCCCAGTGCCACAGAACATTCTGATGTAGTAACTGTCTGAATAGTGTGGTGTGGTCTGACAGGTTTGGATTAAACTTACTGACATAGTTGACCATCGCCAACAGCCTTAAGACACCAGCTTTGTCTGTCAGTCTGGGCATCTCGACTATAGCTCTGACCTTTTGCCGGGTCTGTCCTCAAACCATCCTTGGAGAACACATGGCCATGGAACTTCACTTTGTTCTGCTGGATATGACACTTTGACTTCTTCAATCGCAGGTTACTGTTAGGGTTTAGGGTTGTGCCTTGTTGCAGCCATGTACGACAATTTCATCCATAATGACCTTCACACCTGGTAGCCCTTGGTAAAACTTGCTCCATTCTCTGTTGGTAAACCTCTGGTGCAGATTTTATTCCCATTAGCATCCTCAAGTATCGATACCTTCCAAACTGGATTTGGTAGAATGCCTTTTCTGCATCCAAAGTTGAAAACATTGTGGCTCCTGCACATTTTGCTGTAATGTCACTGACTAACGGTAATGGGTAGTGTTCTCTTTTAATGGCCACATTAAGATCTTTCGGATCCAAGCACACATGAATAAACCCATCCGATTTATTTATGTGCTGGATAAGATTCATCTTCTGAGATGTTTCCCTATCCAAGAGGGGCACATAGTTTCCATCAACAACTTGAAAACAAACTTGACACTTTTCCCCACGCACCCAACAAGGAAACTCACACTTTCCAACAGGTTTAATACATGTTTGGGTGCAACTCTCTAACTTTGCTGAGGAGGATTGCAAGGTCTTGTCATGATCTTCTCATAAGCAGCTTTAGGTAAGACACTGCACTAGGCCGCAGTATCTAATTTGAACAACTCTGACAATTTCAACCCACTCCTTGTTTTCTGCACTAATTCCTCCGATAAACATAACCTCAGTGTCAGAGTGACAATCATCAAGAGTATTTACCTGCTTCTTTTGCCCCTCTGGGATACGCCACATCCTTGAAAAATGGTTCATTTTTCTGCACTCGTTACAGTGCCTCCCTGCAGCAGGACACGAAGCTGGTGCATGCTGAATACCACAATTCCCACAAGGCGTTCCTCATTGGGTCTTCAGACTTTTCTGCCCGCTACATCCACTTTCTCAACTCTGCTATTCTCTTCTTTTAAGCTCTTCATGTGCTCTTTGCTTGTTTCGGCAATACGAGCAGCTCTGAACTCTGTTCTCTACCCATCAGCCTTTCCTTTGAATGTGGATCTCTGAGGCCCAGCACGAACATAGACGCAATCCATGAATCTTCTTTATCACCAAGGTCGCAGTTCTTAGCTAGCGTTTTCAAGTCGCAACAAAATTTGTTGACTGTTTCTACTTCGTGTTCTTTTTGTTCGATGAACAGAAAGCGGTTTAAGTGCCTTGACGTCAACAGAGCACAATGAGCATTGAACTTCTCTTCTTCTGCCTAAATTTTATCCCGATCTCCCTTGGAAGTCCAAACAAAATTGGAAAAGATCTCAACACATTCTTTTCCTAGCATATGAAGCAGCGTGGCAACTTGAATCTTTTCCTCTTTTGGTCGAGTCTGCTCGTAGGTTTGTAGAGATCCCAGGACATTTTCCAGCGCCTCCATACTTCAGGCTTATTAGTCGGCCCACTCAATAGGAAAGGCTCAGGCGGTTTCAGGTGTCCCATCCAGATACTGACACCATGAAGTGTTACGGAAAAGGAACAACACACTTAAGATGGTGGATGTACAGAACACTGCTTTATTCCCCACACTATGTGCCTGGTGCAACCACTGACCCAATGTTACAAAGGACAGACGGTTTTTCCTTGAGTTATGCTATCCTTGGCTCAATGTCCAGGCAACACTAATTTACATGTAATCACTGCGATTGACGTTCCTTTTCTGACCTGCACATCACAAAATACTTGCGACTTTTGGGATATTCGCAATATTTGTGACTAGCCATGGACCCTTTGCCTTTTGTTTCAGGTGTGCCGAAAATGAAGACCTGGAAAACGAAGATTCCCCAGTTAAAAATAAAAAGCAAATAACAAAGAACTATTGAAAGAGATTTCTTAAAAGATAAAACAGTAAAAGCGAACGATAAAAACCGACGTTTCGGAGTAGTCATGACTC
>OX421447.1:215000-257500 GCA_949126865.1 Montipora capitata
TTTTCATACACTCCATCAATAACCTCTGGCTTCAGTAATACTTCAGTTGTTGGAATGGTGCTCCTTGACCTTCGAGACATCAATTTTTGGACTGGGCTTAAACCACTACTGTCCGGTGTATTACACCACTCGA
The DNA here is from genome assembly GCA_949126865.1 of Montipora capitata. Lineage (NCBI taxonomy): Eukaryota > Metazoa > Cnidaria > Anthozoa > Scleractinia > Acroporidae > Montipora > Montipora capitata. Next base: position 215,134 of record OX421447.1, read on the forward strand.
GCAAGGACATCTGGAGATCTTTGTTACCTCGTTTTGCCTTCTTTACCAGATTCTTTGCGATTTTGACTGCCGACTCAGCTTTCCCATTGCTTTGGCTATGTAATGGTGAACTGGTAGTGTGCTGAAATTCCCATTCACGAGCGAACTTGCTGAAGTGTGCACTTGAATACTGTGGACCATCATCGGTGACCATGTCAGCAATGCCGTGACGTGCAAAGTGGCGTTTGGTTGCATCTATCACTGATTCTGCAGTAGTGTCTGATAGGAAATCAAGCTCAAAATAATCACTGTAGTAACCCATATAGGTGACTTGGTCTAGCCTCAACCTCAAATTCTTCTTGTTTAACTTCAAATTCCTGCTTCGAGCACGATCCAGCAAGTTCAGTAAATTGCTGTCATGATCCTTTACAGCATCTTCCATAGTTTCTCCACTGCCATAGCACAGAATGTCATCTGCAATTACTTCTACACCATTGAGACCTGCAAGCGCTTCATTCTGACAACGCTGATATTCTTTGGGTGCGCTGCTGATACCTTGTGGCATTCGTAAGTACCTGTACCTACCAAATGGGGTCTAGAATGTAGTAAGCAACGAGCTCTCTTTGTCTAGCTTTACTTGGTAAAAACCATCCTTCGCATCCAACACAGTGAATACTTTAGCTCTGGCTAGTTTTGGCAAAACTTCATTGACTGTAGGCATTTGGTACTTTGGCCTCTTAATACCTCGATTTAAATCTCGAGGGTCTATGCATACTCTTAACTTGCCAGGTTTCTGCACTGCTACTAAGCTGCTTATCCAATCAGTTGGCTTGGATTCTTGGATAATGATCCCTTCCTTTTCCATCTCATCAATCTTTTCCTTGAGCTTTGCTTTGAGTGGTACTGGAACGCTTCGGGGAGTATGCTGAACTGGTCTGATATTTGGATCAATCTCTTTGTGATATTCCCCGGGGAGGCAACCGAGACCAGAGGACACATCTTCAAAATCTCTCATTGTCAAATGAGAGGGGTTCGTACTTTTCACTGTTTAATGAGTGAAGAAACTGATCTGATCCTAGAGATATCCAGCCTTGTTTGATGCATGTTGCCATCGACAATGGGCCAAGGGGCGTTTTCCAAGATGTCAAAAGAGATCTTGCATTCTGAGCCACTGTTCAGGCTGACTGTGAAGGTGTACGATCCCAAAGGCTCAACCACACGTCCATGGTACAATCTTGTCTTCCCACCAGGGGGGTCCAGCTCGATTTCCCCACTCTGCAATATATTTAGGAGGTCAGTATACGACATAGCACTACATGTTGCCCCTGTGTCAAGTTGAGTTCTGATGACAGGGCTGTGCTCGGTGTGAAATGTGAGTGGTACCATGAAAGAGGATTTGCCCATGTTACTACTAACAACTCCCAACACGTTCAGTGACAAAGACAGACTCATCAGAGTTGGATACTGACTCACATGCTGACTCACCACCTTCTGCATATCCTGGCACTCCACTTATGTGATGTACCTTGTTGGCTGGCCCACTCGAGACTCGATTCTTTTCCCGACACTTGACCGCAAAGTGTCCTTGTTTGCCACATTTAAGGCAAGTCTTGCCAGACGCTGGACATTTAGCTCTATCGTAAGGATGATTGGTGCCACAGAACCTGCATTGCCTTGCATTTGTTTTTTCTTGTTTACTTTGCTTTGATTCATGTCCCCGATTACGTCGATGTTGATTTTTATTTCCAGGATTCTGTTTGTCTGCTGCATGGACGGTGTTTTGCGGATTGCTTACTGCATCTTTAAGCTGTTCCTTGTGTTTTCTAGACAATTCGCTGGCTCAGGCCCTCAATGCATCTTGTTAACCCGGGGATTGGGCGTTCTCTGAGTAGCCTGTCATGTGTAGACGAATCTCTAGTACCAAAAACTAATCTGTCACGAATTAAACTTTTACAGAGACCTTCAAATTCACAAGATTCTGCCAGCTGGCGCAATCTCACAACATACTGGTCAATAGTTTCGTGTTCAGTTTGATTAGCAAATACAAACTTGACTCTTTCAAACAATAGATGTTTTTGAGGCATGAAATGGTTGCCTAAAGCGGTAAGAATCTTCTCAGGATCACTCTTGTCCTCAGGGGCTAGAGCAGTAAGACTATTCATTACTTTCACACACTCCAAACCCATCACGCTACATAATGCACTCGCCTAACTTCCTTAGATTTCTTGTTTAACTCAGAGTAGCGATAACGTAATATTCCCATGCTTGTCGAAACAATTTCCATTTGGTTGAAACATCGTCCTTTACATTCATAGGCGGCGGTGGCGGTATGGTATAAACTGACATGATGAAAGAGAGCTTTGTACTCACTATTTCGGTGCTTTCGAGAGCAGAGATCCAATATAGCGGCTGATAGACTTCCACGTGTTCAATGCGTAGAACACTGAAATACTGCAACAGCGAACTGGCTTCAAATGAAATCGCTCACCTCGCAGTCTTCTACTGTTAAAGAATGTACTTCTTGAATTTGTTCACTTCTGACACCATGTTTATCGCTATGAAAGGTGGCAATACTCAAAGAAATGAGTAACACAAACAACATTCAACGAAGCCATGCTTTTAATCTCCCCTCCTTTGAATTCTGGGAAAGCCCTAAAGACTACCTCATGTAACAGCTACTAATCGCAGGCGATTTTAATTTTCATATTGATGACACTTCTGATGTTTCTACAATTAATTTTATCAACCTGCTGGAAGTGTTCAATGTAAGACTACATGCTACTCAAGCTACCCATCGTGCAGGTCTTACATTAGATCTGATCATTTCCCGGAATGATGATGAAAGTTTTATAGGCAATGTTGATGTTCACCATTCTACGATCTCTGTCCACTTTACTTTGATATGTTTACTTGATATTAGAAAGCCGCGTTATGAGAGGAAAACCATCTCGTCCCGTAATCTTAAATCTACCAACAATGATGCATTCCGAGATAGCATCGTAAAATCTTCACTGTCATCTGTTGACTTTGTGGACGTTTCTCAAAGTGTTGAATTATAAAATTCGGAACTATCAAGAAAACTAGATTGCCATGAACCACTCTCAACCCGCAGGGTTACAGTTCGTCCTGCTGCACCATAGTACTCATTTTCTGTATTCAGTTTTTCAATGTTATATGCCATTTACCTGACAAGCTTGGGCAGATTAAAATTCAAGCATCTTTTGTTTACAGCCGAGTTAGAAGGGTAGTGAGTCTATTTCTGATTTGAGGTCACATACTGATTTACATTGCATTAACTCTTTGTAAAAATGCATGCAAAGTAGATTGTGACGTCAAATCAGGAATAGACCCACTCTCCTTCTGACTCGGTTGTGAAGAAAAGATGTTTGGAATTTCGCAACTTTCAAAGCCCATAAAATGGCAGGATTTGTTAGAAAAAGGAAAAAATGGCCGCAATGTGTTTCGAGCAGGTGCAAAGGTTCATTTCAGAGAAAAAAAATTTTGGGGGTTAGGGGCACTTAAACTGATTTAGAGTGTAATGTGAAGTGCTAAGTTTCTACCCCATCTGAACCATGTGAGCCTTGGCCCTACTAATGGGAATAGGCCCACACAAGGGCAAAGAAAAACTGTGACCAGGGTAGGGCTAACACTCACATGGTTCAGATGGGGTAGAAACTTAGCACTTCACATTACACTCTGAATCACTTAAGTCTGTTCAAATATAAAAACGTGACAAACGAAATTTTCCAAGAGCTAGATCATTGATGACCCCCTATTTTTTAAGACATGAATCACTTACTCTTGTTACAATCTACAAAATAAGATAAAATGAAAAAATCACAATGTAAGTTATTTTAAAGTTTCTTTCCTTGTGTCATGAATTCCAGAAGCGGTTACAATGGGTAGCGCTTGCGAAAACACTCGTTGAGGATTAACTCTACTGTTTTATTCCCACAGCATGCAATTATCTAAAAAACCCACTCGTATATTTCTATGCACTGAAACCTTCACTTTTACATATTATTCTTATGATTTTCGACGTATGAGTAGATGAGACTAAAACTCGTTATGATGACCCATCTATCGAAATTACAGTATTGTTCCCTTGCCTTTTTCTCTGAAACAAAGTCGGTGACCCCCCAATTATTTTTCAGTTTTGGAATAAGCAATTTATGACCTACCTTCAAGGGAGCAATGAAACAAATTTCAAAGTGAGAAGATTTTGGCGTGAACGTCCTTAAATTGCATCCACAACTGCAAGGATCATAGGTTTACTTGATTTTATATCTGTAGTTCAGTATATGATTCATTTCATATATCATTTCATTCATTGATTCATTCCTCACAGTTGGTTAGAGCGCCAGGTCATGGGTTCAAACCCCGTTGAAGTCCTGCATTTTTCAGGTTTCTCTATGCAATTGCTAAAAGTGCATCCATAACTGCGAGGATCATATTTTTAATCGTATTTATATTTCAATGGCGCTTTCAATTTGAGAAGAAATGACACCTTAACCTTGCTAAGCACTGGCATTTTGTCTTGCGATTACCCCATCAAGGAAACAAAGTTAATGTTCCTGAGGAATATTTTGATTTCATGATTTATCCAAAGAAGTTGACACATCGACACTCCCAGGGGAGCAATCTACACAGTACCGATTGGTTCCTATCTGACCTGCACATGATTCCAGATGACAGTTACTTAACAAGGGGAAAGGAATGCCTGGCTCGCTTCAGCAGAAGCTTGTGGGGGAGGAAAGTGTGACGAAGCCATAAGAGTGTCAGCGGTGGGAGGCTATATTGTTTGTAGTATACCTTGCCTATGTGAGGAGTAGACTGCAACAAAGGCTTGTTTCTACAGTAAATTTGCAGGTTATTGCTCATCGTTCTTATCGTTTCAGCACTCTCATGTTCTGCAGACTAAGAAGAAAGTAATTAAAATACAAGAGCTTTAATAGGCCACTTTTGAAAATACCATAATACTCTTTGTTGGTCCCCCCAAATAAGCATTGTTTTTGTTTTCTCTTGGGCCCAATGTAAGTCCCAAGAGAAACTGGAAACAATGCTTATGCAAAAATTTGGGGGGACATTAACAAAGAGTAATGGTACTTTCAACAGTGGCCAACAACAATGTCACCATAACATGGGGTGCAGGGATGGCGTAGTCGTGAGAGCACTCGTCTCCCACCAATGTTGCCTGGGTTCGATTCCCAGACTCAGCGTCATATGTAGGCTGAGTTTGATGGTTCTCTACTCTGCACCGAGAGGTTTTCTCCAGGTAATCCGGTTTCCCCTCTCCTCAAAAACCAACATTTGCCTTGATTTGTGTTAATTGTTAATTTCAATTTACAGTGTCCCCAATTAGTGCTTCAGCGCTAGAACGAATCAACACTTAAATAAAGTTCCTATAACATAACAGATAGGTGCTTTCACAACAGAAATTTTCTTGCTGGCAGTAAACTTATATGTAGCTAATGTGGGGGATCCGTGTAAACACACATCAGGGCTGTCACTAAGATTTCAAGTTGCCTGGTATAGAAAAAAAGTAGGCAGGAACCATTTTCAAGAGACACTCCCCACTCTCCCCTCCCCTCCCCACCCCAAAATGGTACTTGCAAAATGTAGCGGTAATTACTCAAAATAAATAATTCAATATTTCACTAAACAGTCTCATGTACACAGGGATTTCATTAGCCGGCAACCGGGGAACTCCGGCGGCTACTCCCCACTAAGGAGCCGGCTACTTTGGAAAACATGCAATATATCCTGAAGGCAGTCATCAATAAAAGTGGTTTTTGGAGATATTTTTGTCCCCTCTTGCTTGTTGGGGGATTTTAAACGAGTTCTATTATAATTTACTCAACACGCGCACGGAAAAACAACACGATCGATTCTGCTGTCCGCCATGTTGAATGGACAGAAGAGAAAGACTGGTGACAAATCTGCCTGGATTACCGCTGGACTGTCTTCGTTTTCCACATAGAAGAAATATATAAAACAGCTGATTAGTTGTTAATACTTTAATGTTCTTTTCAGGAAGTGAGACTTGTTAAAATTTCTCTGAGGAAAGGCAAGTTTTGTCAATGTCAATAAGTCAAACTCATTTTGCTTCCGGGGGCTTCGCCCCCTGCACCCACAAAGGGGCTCTGCCCCTGTACCCCTCGCCTATGCGGGGGCCTATGGCCCCCAGTGCCATCTACTTTCACAATTTCTCCACCTACTTCAAATCTTATTGAAAACCCTGTGTACATAAATGAATTCTCAGGGAAGAAAGCAACTTTAGAGAGTGAGAATTACGATTAATCATCTCACAATGAGACGTCGAATTTGTTGCAGTGGTTCGTTTTGTTCTTTAGCTTGTTGAAAACCGGTGAAATGCTTCAGGCGTTCTCTCTGGAACTGTGGAGGGGAAGCCTCTTGCTTTTTGCAGATTTGAATCCGTTGTCCTTGATTTTTTTTTTTTTTGCCTTGGTTTCTTCCCAATCATGATAATTTGCACATGACAATGAAGGGCTGTCACTAAGATTTCAAGTTGCCGGGTATAGGAAAAAAGTAGATGGGGAACCATGTTCAAGAGACACTCCCCACTCTCCCCTCCCCACCCAAAAAATGGTACCTGCAAAATTTAGCAGTAATTACTCAAAATAAATGCAATATTTCACTTGACAGTCTCAGGTACATAAATGAATTCTCAGGGAAGAAAGTAACTTTAAAGATAGAATTACAATGAATTATCTCACAAGGAGACATCGATTTTGTTGCAGTGGTTAGTTTTTTTCTTTTGCTTGTTGAAAACTGGCGCAATGCTTCAGGCGTTCTCTCTGGAACTGTGGAGGGAAAGCCTCTTGCTTTTTGCTGGTTTGAATCCGCTGTCCTTGATTTTTTTTTTTTTTTTTTTTTGCATGGTTTCTTCCCAATCATGGCTTCAGGATAAGGCTTCATAAGTCAGGGGAAAATATGGTATGCACTGTCTCCTACCAAGGTAAGGACGAATATCTGTGATACCAATTCTTTCAGCCTCAATCACATCTTGACAAGCCTCTAATGCTGTAGTTCTACCGACATTTAGCGCGGGTCCTATTGTTTCATACAAATTTCCATGTGCAAGGTGAAGCAAACCACACCCTTCTCAGGAGTGAGACAATTTCGCAGTATTGTATTCTGTCTCATCAGCCGGTTGTGAATTACGTTGAGCAACAAATCAAAGCTTTCTCTGTTCATTCGTAAATGCCTTCGAAAGTAGTCCCCTGGTATTGTCCGATCAGTGTAATGGATCTCAAACCACAATTTGACTGGACATGGAAGAGTCCAATAATACGGTGCTCGTCTTCGATAACGATTTTGTTGACGGTGAATACATTGTGTTAATAGCAAGTTTTGTGCACGTAAATTCTGCATAAATAACAGGCAGTATAGCATTAAATTGATATTTGCCTGCAGCTGAAGAACCAGGAAAAAGAAGAAAAACATTTTAGGAAGAATTCTTCTTGGTAACATATTTTGAGATCCCTCGCGTCACGGTTTTGTGGATGAAAACAGCAAGTAAAGGCAGCTTTTCAGGAAATCGCACGGCGCTCACAGCATGGTGTGATGTTTTGTTCACAGATATTGTTCTCACGTGCGATTGTAGCTTTCCAGACAAATTTTTTTTCACTGGCCGATTTCAAGTCGGATATGTCCCCTAGTGCGACTTGGCCCTTTCTCAAAGCTATTTTTGGTTGTATTTTAAAGAAGCCGGGGAAAATCCCCACCCCCAGCCCTTAATGACAGCCCTGCACATGGTGAAAAATTAAGTGAAAATTATTAAAGACCATAATAGCCTTAGACAACTTTTCTCAGGAAGGGAAACACAGGCAATGATAATCACAACTAGAAAATGAATAACCAAAGAGAATGCCTTATTATTTGAATTAATTATTGATTGTAACTGCATACCTGTGCCCAAAAATTGAGGGGACTTTCAACATGGGTCACATATATTTCCTCCTAAAAACATGAAATATCTTTGTGAGAAAAACATTACATACATTCATGTAAACATGAAAAGCCACAACTACAGTAACTATATACATGTAACTAGGGTATCTAGAAGATGGTAATGCTGTAGCCCATTCTGTTGATGCTGGCATTAGTTAGTCAGTGATCCTGCTTGCGTGAGACTTAGGTTAATGCTGCTTGATAGTCACAAATTGTGTGAAGTTTCTTAAACTAAGATCACCCTCTCACCCCCTAGGCAAAAACAAATTCAGATATGTGGAAGTATAAAAGTAAATAATTTATAATGATCGTAGTAGCTCCAAAATTTGTCAAATGTTTTTCCGTGTGAACATTTGACTTGTTTAGTTAGTATTACTTTCATTGACATTGAGTTCACATATGGGTGTATTTGATAATTTATAGCCTTTTTTTTTCCATTTTTTTAAAGGGAGCGGGGGTATTATTATTGCCAATCATAACCATGCTGTATTCATTACAGTGAGGATTACGTTTGGGTTTGCTTCATGTTTATAGAATATACATTATTTTTATATTTAAAGAAATGACTCGTACATGTGAAATACCGGTAATAAGGTATTAACAAGGTAAATTCCAAGGCTGCTGCCTACGGGGTCGCCTGGTCGCCTGGGGCGCCTTATTTGTGAGCATGGGCTTCCAAATTTCTGAACAAGTAGCCTGAACTGGGGTCTTACTTGATTCATCCTCACTTTCTTGTAAATACGATCCCAGCTGGAATTAATTAATTTTGGGCTCTTGACAAAAATGATTCAGGCTACTAACCTTTAATGTTGGACCCTTAAGGGCTCCTGGAAAATTTTCTTAGGCAGCAGCCTTCAATTCAACAAGTATTTCTGAATTTGTTGCATCTGCAGTGCTACAATGTATAATAATATGCAATGGCATGCTTTGGTTTAACATAACCCTAACCCAACACCAGCATCCTTGATGTTTGGAAGGGAACTGAAGACGAAACTTCCCGAACTGAGGGGAGAGCGATCTGTCCTTGATGAGAATTCCAGAGAGCGCGACTGGCAGCACAAGCTAGAACATGAGTATGCTCACAGTAAGAGTGGTGCAACAAACAGTTCACTTGCGCCCGGTGACCAAGTCCTCTTGAGAAACACCAAGGCACCTGGAAAGTTAACGCCAAATTTTGAAAGCACCCCATATACAGTTTTGACAAAGGAGGGGAATGAGGTGATGGTGGAGGCTGAAGATGGCGTAGCATACCGAAGAGAATAGTTTGTTTGTAAAGCTAATATTACCATCCGCCGACTGATGGTACACCAACGGCTGACATTGCACTTGAGAAACAAGTAGTTGAAACTTGGAAAGAAGAAACTCGGATGCTAGACCCTCCCGCACTATCAGGCTTCGGGAGAGATTCAAAAACTTTGTCATGGACAAGCCAAAATGAACTTTAAATAGAGATGTCCAGATTTTGTCTGTTTGAGTGTATCATACGTGCGGACTGTTTCCTATTGTTTCGTTTACAGCTGTGATTGCGATTGTTTATGTACATAAGGCTTTAAAACTGGAAAGGAAGGGATGTAATGTCCTGGTCACAACTCGTGACACGGGGTTAGGTAATCAGATAGCTCACGCAATCGAGGACACACGTGACTAGTAGAGAGAGATCGTTTTGTTTGTTTTGAGGCGTGATTAAGTCAAGTTGTTGAGAAATAAAGTATACGTTGTGTTGCAGACCAGACTGGAATATTACACGTACACTCCTGCCGACAAAAAAAGCTCTCCTTCAGCCCAGTACACCACAACCAGAGGGAGAAATCAAGAGTTGGATTAAGCAACAAGCACGACAGTCCCGTTAAATTGACCAACATGCTCAAGACTTGCCCGCTTTGCTGAAGATGATGTCGTACGCATAAAACCCTTCGAACTTAGAGGCAAAGAGTGGAAGAAAGGTACTGTCACTCCAAGACTAAATGAGAGGTCCTAAATCATAGAGACACCTGATGCTGAAAGCTACCAGAGAAACCAATGCAATGAAAGAGAATCCTGCTACCATAGAGATATATAACAACTCTAGGAAACCCTGTGCCAAGCTCAACAAAGGTTTTATTCACTGGGACGATTTTCTCAGTAAAGTTAACCCGTACATAGCCGCCAAATGTGGAATCCTAGGGGGAGAAGATGGGAGGATGTAACAATAATTATACATTGTACATCACACGAACCCCTATCATAATATACCATAGATTGCACCTTCAATGGAATGACTAAGAATAGATGTGGGAAAAAGGGAGGATTCCCAAAATACCACAAGGAAATCACAAATAGGAACTTCAAAATGTGCACAAACGTCGGGAATTTTTCTTAAGGGATCCTCTCTCAAAACTTGAGAGCAGGAACATGTAGTTTTGCAAGAATTTCTCACAGTCTGCCAAAATGGCAGTTGAGAGTTTAAAACAGAGCTCAAGCTTAAGTCAAATAAAGTAAAAGACATTGTTCAATGACCTTGCAAAACAATGTGAAAACATTGAAGGAAAGCATAGCAAGTTTGGACGACAGAGCAACTACCTTAATACCAAACTTAACCAATTGAAAACCAATAACTTTTACTTGGAATCATACTGTTACAGCCTGTACTCGTTCTGGAAGAGTGATAAAGAAGCCTGAGAGACTGGACCTATGAATAGTTATACTAACCCCACCCTAGTGTGTAGGACTTAGAGTGTCATGTGACTTTCGTTGTTGTTTCCCGCTCTTGTTATTGAAGGTTTTGTACGTCGTAGCATTTCACTCGTATACATCCCCTTTTCAAATTGATGTGTAGCCGAGTCCAGTGGATTAAAGTTGTGTTACACTTCAGTGTCTCGTCGTAATTCCTAACACATACAGTATATTTGGCAGGAGAATAATAAAAGTTAACTTATCAGCAGATAAGAGATACATGAACACGTACAGGAAAAACAAATTTTTGTGATATCAACAGCATTGAAATCTAAAGGGTTCATCCAATAGCCAGCAAGACAATCAACCAAAATATATTCATGCAAGATTTCTACAACACAAAGACTGACGGAAGAGAACTGTGGAGTTCAACTTACAAGTATCATCGAGACCTACCACACAAACACAGAGAAGAAAGAAGGAAAAGGATACTTTCAAGAAAATGAAGAAAATAAATTTCTGCTGCCTTCACTAAGACACAACCAGATTAACAAGAATAATGTTGTACATGTATGTAATATGGTTTAGCAACCACAAGGTATCGTCAGTCCCTGTTTTGGGGGCCACCTTAAACACAGGGTAGCAACCATTCCCCACAGTTGTACTGTAAGTGCCAACTGTACTATGGGTAGGAGCACATGGAATACCGTAAAGTTCCAATAGTAACACCCTCCTGAAACTAAAGTCAATTTTTTGTGGCCGCTAGTAAATCCCGAAAGTAGCGACACCCCCTCCCCCAAAAATAGCGAGACCAAGTATACTGTATATCATTTAAATGAAGGGGTAGTTTCTAAAGAAACTGTGGTGCTGCGTCGGTGGGGAAGTAGTATACAAAAATTTGGTTTTATCAACGGAGTTGATAATGTAAATTGGCCACCGTACAGAGATTCTAAAAGCTGACGTTTCGAGCGTTAGCCCTTCGTCAGAGCGAATCGAGGGATTATGGGTTACGTGTAGTTTTTATAGTAGAGTAGGAGCTACGCTATTGGTGGTAACATGGCAACGTGAAAATAGGAATATATTAGTTAAATGAAAAGCGTTCGTTAATACCGTGAGGATCATCTTTCAAATCGGCACCCTTAATCCTCACGGTATTAACGAACGCTTTTCATTTAACTAATATATTCCTATTTTCACGTTGCCATGTTACCACCAATAGCGTAGCTCCTACTCTACTATAAAAACTACACGTAACCCATAATCCCTCGATTCGCTCTGACGAAGGGCTAACGCTCGAAACGTCAGCTTTTAGAATCTCTGTACGGTGGCCAATTTACATTATCAACTCCGTTGATAAAACCAAATTTTTGTATATCATTTATCTGTTAATCAATAGTCAAAATTATAATGTACAATAATATGTTTATGCAGTGTCACAAATTGTTCAAGATAAAGCTATTTAATTTACAACAAGGGGAAACTTTATGCCACCATTCGTCCTTGACATCAGTTCACTGATGTAGCAATGTAAGAACTACCATAAACCGGGACACATGTAATTTCGTATTAACAACAGGAAGGTTTCTTCAAATTGAAATTGAAAACTCTATATAGTTTTTTTCTGCTTTTATCAGTGTTACCTTCGTTTTATGAAACGCAATCTGTACATATGGAATGCAATAAAATGTTGTTCTTTTTTTAATTTTGTGTTGTTTATTTTTTATTTTGGAAAAGAAGCTCGGGCCAGCTCTAGATGTATTTGTAAACGATTTTTGTTCCCCAAAAGTAGCGACCCCAAAGGCTCCTAATTCTGAAAGTAACAAGGGTTGCTACTATAGGAACTCTACGGTATTCGTGTGCGGAATTCGTGATGAGAAAATACAGCAACGTCTTCCCTGGTGGAGAAGGAATTAACATTTGCGAAGGCATATGAGATTGCAACCTCGATGGAAGTTACTTCCAAAAATATGGCAGTGCTTCAGGAATTGAAAGAGTCGGAGGCGGTCAACAAGGTAACTTTACAAGGGGATGGAACAAGCAAGGGAACGAGACCTGTGGATGGACGAAGCATGCAGTACAAGTCTTCTTGTTTTAGGTGTGGAGGAAATCATAGTGCACAAATTTGCAGGTTTAAGGAACTTAAGAGCAAAAAGGCCACATCGTCGATAGATGTCCAAACAGCACTAGAAGTCAGTCGAGAGGTGAGAGGCAAGGCCCTCGGCCAAATAAAGGTAAATCGGAGGGGATATCCAGGTCAGCAGAGGTCAGGTAACTTACACCAGTTAGAAGATGTAATGTTTATGATGAAGATGCTCGGGGGGATGATGTGTATGATCAACTGTTTTGTGTAAATGCAAGTGAAGGACAAAACCCTTACAAAGTGACAGTGCTAATTAATGGAGTGAATGTAAGCATGGAAATTGATACTGGCAGCCTCAACATCGGTTATCAATGAGAAAACTTTTCACACTTTGTCCCAGTCTGGTAAAGTGTTGAAATTGAACACTGTGAATACGGTTCTGCGTACTTACACAGGGGAGGTTATTCCTGTAGTGGGGGAATGTGAGTTGGAAGTAAAATACAATGGGTTTAAAGGCAACTTACCAGCGGTGGTAATCAGTGGAGAGGGTCCATGTTTGTTGGGCCGGAACTGCAATCTTGGACAAAACTCGTTGGGAAAATGTGACGCTCTAATTTGTCTGTGCAATAAAGAGTAAATTCTTCCTACTTTCCCCCCTCCCCCCATTCCAATGTTGTTTTAAAAAGCGACCAAAGGCTTGCACAGTATTTTGCATGACATTACCAACATTGGTATGGGGGGAAGGGGGGAAGGACCAAGATATTTTGTGAGTGCGTGCCAAATGATGCTTAACCTAAAATTTTTCCCAAGAGTTTTGTCCAAGATTGTGGCTTCAGCATATTTCTTTACCCTGGAGTGCAATTTTCAATTTAACCACCATGGATAAGGAATTGAATGCGATTTTGGAAGATTTTCCAAGAGAGTCTGGTGAAAGTAGCAGGAGTGAAGGCCAAAATGTTCATCGATTCTTCAGAGAAACCATGATTCTTTAAGGCCAGGCCGGTAGCTAACGCCCTGCGTGAAAAAATTGAAACAGAATTGGATTGGCTTGTCAAAGAGGGAACTATATAGAACCACTTGCATTCTCAGAATGGGCCACACCCATTGTTCTTATTGTTCCCATTGTTAAGGAGGACAGCACTATCAGAATTTGTGGGGATTACAAGCAAACAATCGATCAATCAGCCAAGTTAGACAACTACCCCATTCCCAAGATCGAAGATTTGTATGCAACCTTGGGGGGAGGTACAGAATTTACAAAGCTGGCTCTAAGCCAAGACTACCAACAATTGGAGTTAGACAAGGAGTCCCAAACATATACAACCACAAGGGCCTTTTCCAGCACACTATGGAAAGCCTCCTCCAAGGAATACCCCAAGTAGTAGTCCAGATTGACGACATCCTGGTGACCAGCAAGACACCACATGATCATTTGAGACATTTGAAGGAAGTATTGGCATGATTAGACAAGGCCGGCATTCACCTAAAGCTTAATTAAGAAGTGTGTTTTCCTACAAGGAGAGGTGGTTTATCTGGGACATCGCATAAACCAAACTGGAATACAACCAGTGGAAGGCAAAGTGAGAGCCATCCATGAAGCTCCTGCACCCACTAAGGTCAAGGAGCTCCAAGCGTTATTATGCCTGCTGCTTGCCAATCTGTCCACTGTCTTGGCTCCTCTACATGAACTCCTCTCCAAGGACTGTAAATGGACATGGGGTAAAAGACAGATGGAAGCTTTTAACCAAGCTAAGGGCATGTTAAACTCCTCAGATCTCTTAGTTCATTACGACCCTAGTAAGGAACTTGTGCTCTCTTGTGATGCCTCGCCTTATGGACTGGGAGCTGTTTTCTCCCACATTATTGATGGAAAAGAAAAACCAATCTCGTATGCCTTAAGGGCACTATCATCTGCCAAGGGAAATTATGCTCAGCTGGATAAGGAGGAGCTGGAGTGATATTTGGAATAAATAAGTTCCACCAGTATTTGTACGGACAAAGGTTCCAGATTTTCACAGATCACAAGCCCCTTATGGGTCTGTTCAAAGCAAACAAAGCTGTGCCAGAGATGGCGTCCCCGCGAATTCAATGATGGGCTTTACTTCTAGCGGCCTATGACTACAATTTGGTTTACTGCGAAGGATCTAAACATGGAAATGCTGATGGCCTTAGTCCCTTACCTCTGTCCGATACAGTAGTTGAGGTTCCCGTACCTGGTGAAACCATCCTCTTTATGTATCGGTTGGAGGCTCTACCTGTGTGACAAATGTCCTGACCCAGGCCTGCAGCCTTTCTACATAAGAAGAGATGAATTAAGCACGCATAACGGGTGTATTCTGTGGAGGAACTGTGTGGTCGTACCAGCTCGGGGGCAGCAACAGCTTTTAGAGCATCTACACACCTCCCACCCAGGAATCGTAAGAATGAAAAACCTGGCATGCAGTTATCTCTGGTGGCCAGGGCTGGATGAAGACATCAAGGAAAAGGTTAAATCCTGTAAAGTATGTCAGTTACAGAGTAAAAGTAAAGTAAAGTAAATACTTAACATCGATAACTCGTAACAGTAATTCAACTGACAAACCTGAGGAGGAAGGTGCGCTCATTTTACTCCCCCCCCCCCTCTCCATCAGTGCTCCATTTTACGGGTATTTAAAGCTACTTAGCTACATGGAAAGGAAAGAAGTCAAAACAAGGATGCAAGATCCGGGAATCAAACTCAGGACCTCTTGCACCAAGGTCGCCCACTAACCGACTGTGCCATCCTTGCTCCTTGCAGCACCCGCGACAGCACCCCTTCATCCTTGGTAGTGACCAGAAAAGCCCTCGTCTCAGATACATATTGACCATGCTGGACCATTTATGGGACAGTTATTTCTGATTGTAATCAATGCCTACAGCAAATGGATTGAAGTATATCCAACATCCAACACTAGTGCAACCGCAACTATTGAGAAACTCCGTCAAGCTTTCGCCAGTCATGGGCTACCTAAAATGGTTGTCTCAGATAATGGTTCGGGATTTGCCAGTGAAGAATTTGCAGACTTTATGGCCAAAAATGGAATTTTACATGTAAAAACAGCTCCTAGACATCCTTCGTCTAATGGCTTAGTGGAGAGGTCTGTCCATATTTTCAAGGAAGGGATGAAGAAGTTGGAGGGATTTGGAAGTACACACCAGACTTCGTAGATTCTTCTTGACATGTAGATCAACGCCTCAAAAAACCACCGGAGTTACACCCACGGAGTTGCTGCTCAACCGCCACCTACGAACCCGACTGGACCTACAGTACCGCTCGAAACTATTTGTGCATTTGCTGCGGTTCTGACCAGGTGAAACTGCGGATTCAATCTCCAGTTTGACCAAGGTAAAACCGCGTCTATAGTAACCGAAAGCAGAGGTTTCACCTAGATTTTTTCCGGTTAATTTACGCAGTGGTTAAGAGAGGACACGGTAAAGGGTTTTGCTTTTATTTACAGCAAATGCTATCAAAGTAATCTGCATATTCTTGCGGATGGATTGCATCGATAATTAGTAAGCATACTTTCCGTATTTACAATCTGCGATGGTTGGCACATTGGATTATAATAAAGTCCCTGTGATAAAAGAATTTCTCGTTTTTCTTTTTCCAGCAAACGTCAAGATTTCTAAAAATTGTTCGAGATCTGTTCAATACAGATGGTATAAAGATCAGCAGAAATTCTATCCAGAAATTTACACGTATTTGGGAAATGTCTTGCACTTGTCTGTGACACTGCCCGTCGAGCAATACGCGAAAGGCATTTCGATGTCATCGGCCGAAAGATGGAAGAAAACTATTCACTTTACAAGTAATTGTCAGCCGTTAAGGCTACGTGGCTCTCCATTTGTTACAATAAACTTGTTAAGCAGTTTGCATCGAAAAACGTATTTCATGAGCTATCGGTCTCGCTTGCGTAACGGCTTAGTTTATTTACGTTTTAACTTGCCAAATTGGCAGGGGCTTGAACTCGTCTATAGTGTGGTCGTTGAAGCATTAATTTAAGTTAATCTTTCTAATTCAGAGAAATGAATATTTCTGAATTTGAAGCTCAACTGCTGAATGATCTGCCACTTAATATTTTGAATCAGAAATGATCGTAATTAACGCGCAACAAGGAGTTGCTTAACAAACTTCGGGAATACAGTTACGGTTCTTCCCTGGTATAATATTTGAGTCATTGATAAGGTTTAGTTCAAAGTTAGAGCTTTTCAACAACTATCCCGTAAACATTTCTATTTGGACAGGATGTACAATTTGAAGTGTGTTTGATTCTCACTGGAGGCGACTTAAGTTACCCATAATCCACACAGTTCTTTTAAAGAAATGTCCTTTTTACACCTTTGGGAGAACTGTTCATCGTGATAGTGGAAAACTTACAAATTAGTAGATAAGAAGATGCACACTGTAAGAATTAGGCGCAATGGTTATCAACATTCTCTGTTCTCAGCTGTCACGGTGAAATGAGATGAACAAAACAAGATTTCATGACAGCGCGTTGTGTTGCGTCAGTGCTGTGAAAAACAGTTTGCATATTATTCATTCTTTACCTTGGAGAGCTAGGTGTGATAACATTAAACAATGCTTTGCAAGGTATCATGTTTTCTTGCGGCACATTACTGCAATTAAATTGGCTGCGGCATTTGGTTGCTTTCGTCTTTGCCTTGGTTGTGGTTTTCGTCCAACCTAGGTGATTTCGCGGTAAACACTGTCAGCAAAGACAAGGTATCACCGCGTGCAAATGCACTAATACTTTTGAGCAGTACTGTACTTCGGCCAGAACTTTAATAGGCATGGTGTGGAAACCCAACAAGAGGCACAGAAGGTACATCATGATAACACCAAGAAAGAGCAACAATTTGTAGAGGGAGATAACGTTCTGGTGAAGAATTTCAGTCCTGGGCCTAAGTGGAAGAAGGCACACTTTGAAAGTAGAGCTGGTCTATTGTCCTACACAGTTAAGTATGAAGATGGGTTGGTTACCCGAAGGCATGTTGATCACCTCCTTAAAAGATATGAAGTTCCCACAAGGGTGATCGTGGACGACGACCTACCTGATGTTGTAATGCAGGCTGAGCCCATCCAGGTACCTGACGCTGCTGAGGAAAACAAAGGGAGACTTGCCCCGGAGGAAGTTGTAGAAGATGAGTCCAACACTGGATTGCCAGCTGAACATCCAATGTCTCCACCAGGGTTGCTAAGGAGATCCCAGTGCACTAAGAGGGCCCCAGAGCATTTAAAGGACTATGTGACTGACCATTGATTTTGTTTTAGTTATGGGTTACCCCTCTGAGAAAAGTAAACAACAAACTGATTTTTTCAGACTGTTTTTTTAACTGAGAGGGGGAAGATGTAATGTATTGCGTGACGTCACATGACGGATGTATGTTGAGTTTGCATATTATGGGTTAATTAAAAGTTGAGTTGACCACATGGCCGTCGTCTACGGCTTGTTTGTCACTGCACTCCTTTCGTTTTTGGCTGTTATACACTTCATCCTCCACAATCGCACCATGAATAGTGTCATTTGTTGGGATTTTTTCCCAATTTCATGCAACCAGATTCGCAAGAGGGCTAAACTCGCTCGGTTTTCTGCGTTACTCCCGAACCTTCTCTGAAAAAATTTGGCTGGCAGGGTTCCCAGTTGCGTTTGCGCTATTAGTCTTTCGAAGAATCAGTCAAGCAACCAGCTCATTAAATTCTTGATTCCTTCAACTCGATTCTTGACTCGATTCTTGATTGTCTTTCCTTGATCCTCAATCATTGGTCCTCGCGAGAATCGAGGATCGAGTCGAGAATCGAAAGAGACTGTCAACTTACTTTTGCACAGTACTGTATACCAGATTATGCACTAACTGACATCCATTGAGATGTTGAATAGATAAGTACAGGCTGAGGCAGATAGTCAGACTTGAATTGCACGTGCTGGGATACTTTACATCTCTGTATAACTATAAGCTTACCGAGAGAGAACACGTCTTATTACGACAAATAAAACACAAAATCAATCCTGCGTTGAATACACCCAGCAGCAGGAGTGGGGGGAAATCATTTTGTGCCTTACTTGATGCAGATTACCTCAGCCAAGTTTGAACACCTATCCAATATATTCGGATATAATCTCAATTTTGTGATTTATTGCAGTCATGTTCATGCAGCAACTGTTTGTGACATCATCAATTTTTGAACAAAAACTTGGATATCTCTAGAATGACATTCGATACCAGTGCGACTTTTTTTTGGAACAAAATTGAGGAACAATTAGAGAAAATGCATTAAACTGTCACTTAATGCAAAGCTGTTTATAAGTCATGAAATAATTTGGGGACTGATTACTCTTGTACCCAAAGAGACGAACTGGAGGCCAATCACTGCCCTTAACTGGGACTGCCAAAGATAATCAACAATTATCAAACTGGTTATCTAAAAGACAGATTTATTGGAGAATACAGTAAGGTAATTTATATCATAATTATTATTTATGTACCGGTAAATACAGTGTAAGTGATGACAATGAGCACAAAACACACCCCTGGCCCCCCTGTTATTCATTGACTTCAAAGAGGAGTTCAACAGCATTGAATAAAACTTCTTATTAGGAAAAAGATCCAAGCAATTTAGTTTTGGAGCTTCTTTAGTGTTGGCACTAATTACATGTAATCTTTTAACACAAAAATAAGCAGCAGTATTCAAAACAAAGGGGTGGGTTCTGAATTTGTTATCTACATGTATGTTGTTGCATGAGACAGGGGTGACTGCGCTCTCCCTGTCCTTATTTGTGCTGAACACTAGGGAAACGCACCAACCAAAAGATGATAAACTTCCTGACATTACATGTAAAATGGGCAATACTGAGTGCAAATTATCAAAATTGCCACAATGTTCCAGATGGCTCTCCTTTGTTAGCTCTTAACCTACCTGAAAAAGGTGACTTTTACATACATGTAACTGCTTCAGCTACGGGACAACGCAACAGCAAAAAACTGAACCCCTCTGGATGGGTTCATGCGAGAGTTTTAAAAGAAGAATTATTGAACTGCAGAGATGTATAAAGGTTTTCAAATTTGGGGGTCCTCTGGACCCTTTTTGAAAAATTTGGGGGTCCATTGCAAAACTTTGGGGGTCCAGCTAATTAATATTCAAGAATTAATATGCGATCTATTGCCTCTTAATTGCTGCTGCAGTACCCTTTCAGATTTCTAATTGCAAAAAAATAAAGTCTCTCCCAACGAATATGTACTTAAAATGATTAATTTCTTTGAAACTGTTGTGACTGTTGATTCATCAATCAAAATGTATGGGCTGTCAAAGCTCCATCGATCACATTGAAAACGTCTGGAGGAATCAAATCCGTATGCTGTAGGAAATGTTGGCTCCAGTTGATAAATGATCTATATCTCCACAGCAAAAAAAAAAACAGAACTGAATCTCAATTTTCTGTAAAAGAGCATCATTTATTTTAACTACACTTGAGGTGTAATTTAGGAAAATGTAAGCGATCGATACACAGTTCATCGTTGGCCCGTGCGGCCATGACTTCGCCATGGCCAATGTTAATAACCAAGCGATTGAATACGTTCAAGTTTCAAGTTCAACACGTTAATTTTAACACTACATTTAACTCCGAAGAAAAGTTGCATAATTTGCAAAACAGACAAGTTACGTGCAAAACAAGAACCAACACGATGACATGTGCGTGCACGGAATTAATATCAACAAGGTCGCACAAAACAAAATTTTAACATACTTTGCCTTTGGATTCTCTGTCATTTCACTCACGATAAGCAAACTAATGCTTGAAATTCACTTGGAAAGCATGCAACAAACTGAACTTCGACTGAAATGTTTTATTATCACTGGCGGCAGATCGAAAGTGTCGCCGATTGTCTCACGTAAAAAACAGCTCAGATCATGTCATGCAACACATGCGAATTCAAAACTGAACTTATGAAGCTGGACATAATGGTTGACAAAATGAAATTATTCGACTACAAAAATCCGAAAATAACAGCTTACCTTGAAATTTCAGGAACTCGATCATTTCTCCGATGTGAGAAATGGGAATGTTCAATTTCCTTGTGAAATACGCCGTTCGCATGTTTTTCCTGGCGTTCGTAATTTGCATAAACATTCGATTTTTTTCTGCGTCCAACTGGACCCTTTGTTCGATATTCTATGCATCTAAAAGGAAAACGAGTGCGTCCCAGGATGCAATGACGCACTCTGGATACATCTCTGGAACTGCATTTCCCAAAAGGGTTGTTCCATTTTGAAAACCATGTCTCTTTGTTACCAACTCACCACAAACAGGATAGATCACACTCATCTCTGAGTTTATACCAGTAGTAATGTAATGTCCAATACTTGTCACTTACATGTACTAGCTAGGTTTTATGTTCACCATCCACACTGAATTCACACACCTAAACTGGCATTGACAGGTTACAAATATTCATTATACAGTGTAATTACCCCCTTACCTCTGCAAAATCTTCTCTTACAAATTGACAACTCAAGGGTTGAGCATCAACACCATCTGTAACAAATGGATAAATGCTCATGTCCCTACAGAAAATTCTGATATAGCACTGAGCAATTCCTATTATTAATACAACCATTCCAGGCTCCAGTGGTTCAAAGGTTGCTTAACAATAATTATTGATAAGTTACTGTCCAGAGTGTAAAATTATACTTCATGTCAAACATTGGCCAAGGTTTTAGTACACAGGTTTGTAAAAGTATAGTAACAATTTTACACAGTAAACCAAAATCCCAAGCCCAGTAAAAATAATAAATAACTTTTTTTAAACACTACATGTGAACTGTGAAAATTATTCATCTAGTAGGTATTACTGAACGAAAAAAGAATTAAATCTTGTACTAGACTTATATCATGTTAAACTTGACAAGGTTTCGTCCGAAAGCATCGGACTTCATCAGGTCAATGGTAGAGTTGCAACTAGTCACGACTCCACCATTCACCTGATGAAGTCTGATGGTTTTGTTCGGAAGGTAAATGGTTAAGACAATACCAATGGCATCATAGTGAGATTGCTACAAGCAGCTGCAAAAAGGTTGAGACACTGAATTGAAAATTCACCTCTTCTAAAACCCCTCTTCCAGTTTATAAGAAAAGTGCCAATGCCCCTCCCCCCTTTTTCAATGTTGATACCCTTTAGTTTGAGTGCCAAGTGGAAATGAAAACAACTTTACTTGGGGGGAAGAGGGGTTGGGGATGCACAGACTTGAATGACACGCATTGCACGATTATTAACAGTGAGTGTCTCAACTCTTTTTGCAATTGCTTATAGAACACCAGTGTAGTGCAGTGTAGGAAAGACAGTTTTCTACACTACAGTAAGTTTAGCTACACCAAATAAAGTGATAAAGGTAAAATAGCAAGGCAAATTTTTTGGCATGTAAACTTTGTTACATTCAACTGGCATTTTTCAACTGCGATTAAATAATTAATTTTTGACAGGGCTTGAAATTAACTTTTTTGCTCAGGTGCCAGCTGGCGACTAATGGGGAAAATTTGGTCGCCAGATCATAAATTTTGGTCGCCAACTTTGCATGCAAGGAAAGTCATAATTATTAAAAAAAACAAACAAAACAAAAAAAAAAGCACGAGAAAGATCTCTAAAGCCATTGCTGTTTTCGGCTTCGCACCAGTCTCCGACCGAGATAAAATAAAAAGAGCAGCTTGTATACGGTTTCAGTGGCCTATAGAATCAGAGGAACTTGGTTTCTTAACGTACTTTTCTACCGATATTTATCTCCATTTATTAATCACCTTGTGCAGTCAATTTTGCCGGTGTTCACTTTCTAACAGAGGGGACAAGTTCTCCAACCCACTTTATGTTAAGGGTACAGGTTGCTTTTTGAAGGTTCCATGCAAATTTCAAATGTGCGACGTCCAGGTTCATTATCAATATATTATCAATATCAAGCTAGTTCCAAGGAGGTCCTTCGGTAATATGGTTAAATCTTAGTTTTCAGCAGTCACAACAGACGATGGGTTTAAATTTTCAATTAACCTTGCTGAATCTTCGTCTTCCGGGCACAAAATTCACGTAACCAGCAAGAAGCATACGGTGTTTAAGTGTGCCCACGATCCCATGAAGCCGCTGAAACAATATGGCGCCTGGTAAACATGATTCGCCAGCTGGAGACCAATTCTGAAAATCTAGTTGTCAGCACTCAGTTTTTGGTCGCATTGGCGACCAGTGAGTTGCAATTTCAAGCCCTGTTTGACTGCGCAGCCTACACAGGAGACGCATAACAAAAAAAGGAAACATGCACTGTAGCAGTTACTTTTTGATGTTGGTTCCACTACAGCAGGTACAAAACACAAGTCACAGGTTATTGTTCTACCAATACAGAAAGTATCCATTGAATCTAACCTTCGGCCTAATGTTAGCAGTTGTAAACAGTTAAGGTTGTTTCTGTATTGGTAAAACAATGACCTGTGACCTGTGACCTGTGACATGTGTTCTGTACCTGCCCATTCCAGTACTGTGAGTCTTAACGTTCAGCACAGCTGGAAAGTTTCTACTGATAAAACCCCATATTAAAATTGTGTTCACTTTAGCCACAATGCAGGTTACTGGTATGTGGTTGCTCCATGTGAGATCCATAGATACCATGACAACAAGATATTCTCCCCTTCACCATTTCCTCACATAGATTCATTCAGAGTGTGAGCATGTTCATGCAACACTTTCTCTTTTTCTAGATATCCCCAGATAGTTTGTGACACTTCGTTCGTTAAATATTGAGATCACTGCAGTTTGACCATAAGCAAAGAGCAGTAATGTCATCTTGTGATGTATTATAACAATCATTATAGACTTAAGAAATTTAAAACATCAAAATGAAGTTGCCCATTCCTGAACATAACTCCAAAAGTAAAATGGTTCCTGGCCAGTAACCTTATAATAGACCAATTTCGATATATTAAGATTCAGTTGAAAACAAAAGGCATCATCTCGAGGCTCTGGGGAATAAACTCATACAAATCCTTATATTTATTCCCCAGAGCCTCGGGATGATGTCTTCTGTTTAGGATTGAATTTTAATATATCGAAATTGGTCTATTATGCACATGTAATCACATAAAGTTCATGAAACTGCACACTACAAACATGATACGATTGCTAATGATGCTGTCAAAGTTGGCTCTCTTTCTCTGCACAAATGTTCAATGTCAGTACACCAATTTCAAATACATGAAGGCCACTCAATACAAATATGAAAGCTGCATCTATACAGGGTTTACACCTTCAACTTAATTAAAATATTATTCACAAATGCCAACAGGAAAGCCCCGAGTTAAAGGGGTTAAGTTTAGAGGCAACAGTTGTCCACTCTTTTATGTTGTCAATGTACATGTACACTGTGGCTGAAATGAAGCCCACCTTCAAAAGAACTCTCCCTTCTAATTCCTGGTGAGTTTGTTAGGTTGTTGGAGTCACTTGTGAATGCTGAAAGTGTAACAGAGGACATCACAGGCAATGAACTTTCAGATCTGTGAAACAAAAAATAAAAAAAACTAGGCAATTATAAACAATACTGCAACAAAATACCCCATTTACCACATACCTGTCCAAGCTGGGGCACACACCCACTGCCCTTCTCAGAGGAAAATTCATGCACTAGGTATTTTAAAACCAAATTGAAAGGCAATTGAATAAATTCTTGAAACATCAACTTGTGTTTTACTTTGGAAATAAAAAGGAGGCTGAACCTCTAAACATTTCCAGAGATTTTTCTTAGCAGCACAGTCCCAAAGACAGAAAGATACCACGTTCAACACGGCATAAGGCACAACTTCAAATATTTAACAACACAAGGCACACAAATTGACAACACATTTGTTCAACTCTAGACAATCATCTCTACACAGTAATTCACAACCCAGTTTGTTATAAAAATGAGCTTAGTGCTCACGAAATACTCTTGATCCCTTTTTTTTTTGTGGAAGGCACGAATATTTTCATTCTTCGACAAATTTGATCACTTGAGAAATAATAATGCTGCCTCTCCAGTGACCAATGTCATTTTCTCTTGTATGATCATAATCATTTCTCTGTTTCAAGTTTAAAGTAACAGAGATAAGGAAAATTGACCTCTGATCCAGTTTTTACTGCTTTTATTTTAAAACTTAAAGGCCATCAGATTTTACAAATGGATAGATTGCACTGTTTTACTTCACGTAAAATGATGTGACAACATAATATATGGAATATTTACAGTGAGTTTCGGGTTAAAGTACACTGTTGCAAAATTAATCCATTGACTCCTGAAAGTGTGACTTAACAGATTTTACTCTGTCTAACACCAGACAACTTTACCCGTCAACTGGATGGAGGCAACCTAGGGCGCCTAAGGAGTGAATGGGTTGATAAAGCTCTATATCCTTTAATGATATCTTTACATAATTATATTGTCTCTTTAAGTACCGAAAATAAATGTAGTAGAAAATTATCACGAACCGCAAACGACGAAGTGTTCATTATGACCAAGATGTTGAAGTACAGTATAGCGATAGGCATCATTTGAGTAGTCTCATGATATTAATTACAGTGATTATAGCTGAGAGTCAACGTGTACAGGCGAAGGTCTGTTGCATGAAAAAATGACCCCCCTAAGATCAAGCTTATCGGTATCATTTAATGCTCAAATTGTTCGGGCGTTTGGGGTAACAGTGCATGACATCTGAAATCTGACGAAAAATAAAAATTGAGGTCAACTATTAAATTATTATCACGGCCCACTAGGGCGCCGAAATTAAAGCTCATCTTGTTTCAGCGGAAGTACAAAAAGGAGATTGCAGATAAATACTTACTCTATAAACCTGAAACAAATGAGTTAGACTGAGGATGGGCTGCATGTGCTATTATATATATCAATCATTGTACCGTCGATGGCCCATTGTGTTTGAAGAATTTTACCGAAAATTGTGTTTTTCTGTGTATTAGAACTACATATTCCAATTATTTAATTTAAATCAACCAACTGCGCCCTGTTACACTAATTTTCCCCTAAATAATTAAACGCGACGATCGATTGGAAATCTGAGCGAAATAATCACCTCGCTGCGACCCAAAGGTCGCGGTCTCGTCGCAGAACTAAACCCGCTCCGGGACTTTTGTTACACTTCCATTACTGAGAATAATATCAAAGACCTATGGAAATATTACTCTTAGGTCAAAAGAAAAAGGCAAAACGATATTACTTACACAAACTAAAAAACACTCCTCTGCACACCGCAATTTGATACCTTCCCGCGCTTTAGTAAAGTCAACACACGTGTGTGCGCCTGCGTTTATGGGCGCCAGTGGAAATGCTTGGATTGGACAGACCCATCCATCATCCACAGGGGAACGAGGGGAATCGAAGGGATCGAAGCAAGCATAGATCAACTGGCTTGATCTGATCGGCGTAATTACAAGTTGAAAAACTAAATATTTTGAGCAAGACCTGAAAATATACAGATTTCGCCAAGCCTAAAAGCGGAGCTCCCTGGTTATTTATTCTTATTGCCTGTAGGGTTAGTGAAAATAAAAGGTTTCGAATTGTCCGCGTTTTGATGTTTCCGGTTGCTGCTTTAATAATTAAATCATTTTCTTTGCTTTCCTCTATAGAGAAATTATTTGCCTAACTAGTGAATTCCACGGTACATTTTACGCTAAAAACCGATACCGCATGAATCACGAAGCGATGAGTACGATATCGGTTTTTCGAGTGAAATTTACTTTGGAATTCACCAGTTTCAGCAGTTTGGCAATGAATTTTTCTTGAACAGCATGAGTTTTAAAAGAAAACAAGTATGGCGCTAACACTGAAACGAAAATGGTTCGTAACGTTTGTGCTACTGGAGCTGTTCGAGGACGGAAACGATGGACTCAAACGAGGAAAGCCAAAAATGGTTAAGAGTACGAGTGGAAAAGGGTATGTTTACTGCACAATACATCTACGCGTAGGAGATGATGAGAGTGAGCTCGGATCAATTTGCAGAAATTGTAAACGCTATTGAACCAGGAATCTCTAAACAGAGCGATAGTGATTCAGGGGACCAAATGTGTCCCAAAGACATGGCCTTGTCTCATACTCATTGATCAAGGTTTCTGGCAGATGATACTTGTCCGCCATCTTTGTTGCAAATAATGCTAGAATCCTAGGCTTGAAAATAAAATAGCGATTCGTGATTGGCTAGCTTTGAACGTGACTCGATTCAGGACACAACTTTGTTGGAAGAGCGGCAAAACACTGGAACATTGTTGCGTCGAGGAGAATTGTTGGTCGCAATGCATATGTTTGATCAAAAGCAAGCTCCATCCAACACATCGAACAAAAAATGTTGGACGAACAGTATTCAACATAGGTGGCCAAACGGTCGAACAATGTTGGATCGAGCAAAGTTGGAGCGTTGAATCCAGCTTTGTTAGATAGTTTGGCTAGGCTTAACCCTTTCACTCCTGTGGGGTTTCCCCATTGACGAGTAAAATCGTCTGGCGTTAGACACAGTAAAATCTATAAGTGTCACTCTTGGGAGTGAAAGGGTTAATGGGGACATAGTTTTTGAGTGAATCTAGCTGTTGTTAACCCTTTCACTCCTGTGGGGTTCCCCCATTGACGAGTAAAATCGTCTGGCGTTAGACAGAGTAAAATCTATGTGTCAATCTTGGGAGTGAAAGGGTTAACGTTCAGCTAGCAATTTCTGAAATAAGGACTTCATTCCCTAAAATTTTCGGACGCTTTAATTTTCAGTTAACATATCCGAACATACCAAATTCTTCTAAAAATGTTTCTAAAAGGCTTTTGGCTTAATTTGCTCTCTGGGTGCCCTTGAAAACGGAGACTTAAAGACCGTTTCAACGAACACCGACGTCCAATCCCGTTGACGGACCCACTTCCTCTTCAAGACAAACAACTGTTTCTGCACATTTCACCAGCAATAACCACACTCCTCATGACATGGAGCCTTGTCCGCACATCTCGTGACTCCGTACGCAAAGCCCGAGAAGCGTATCTAATCGACATGGGTCAAACAATTAAAACCATAAATATGAAGAGTCCTGATGGACTTTTGTATATACCTATCTGTAAACCTACACCTACTTTTCTTATGGCTTATATTGCAATTAAAAAAAATGTACGGGCAAATAATTTAACTCCCTGAAGAAGTCAGGCCGTGCCTCACGAAATATTGACAGTCGTACAACCAGCCTTGCATTATTATTTTGTTTTAAGTCTACAAATTATTTGCTGGTTAGATCTCCCAAGATCTGGCACATCTACTTTGTTCAGCTAACCCTAGCATTCATAAGCCAGTTCGGAGTTTCAAGAAACGCATCACTGACTGCAGGGCAGACAGTGGCTTTCCGCGATAAATTTGCCCTCGAATGTATTTCCTAAAAACTGCAAAAAGTTGCGATAAAGTGTAGCTATTAAAACTAGCCGTTTAGGTTTTTTTCTGGTTACGATTCTTCCCACAGTTTTATTATGACGCTTCCTATCGGAATAACACGAAAGACGCATAATTCGTCTGGAATATGCGTCTCACAGGCCCGTAGCCAGGGGGGCGCTCGGGGTGCGTTCGCGGCCCCTCCCCCCAGGCCCCAAAGGTCCGCATTTTGATACTCAATATCCAAGTTGAGGAGTGCAGTCGGTTAAACTGAAGTTTAGAACTTAACAGTGAGATTTAAACAAAATCAAAGAATGGAAAAAGCAGTAATGTATTCAATGCGAAACTAAAACCAGCTGCACTCTAGTAACCCGAGCAATTCAGAACATTTCAATGAGCGCACAAATGTCCGGGCTTATCTAAATGAATGATGAAATTAACGTGCGCACGCTTTGCACGGGAGTTTAGACGAGCGAGCCAATGACAAGGGAGCGATCTCAAGATTTTCGTCAGACACGTCTGCTAACGCGTCGGGTAGTATTCTCTATTTGTACAAGCGCATGAACGCCCGAAGTTGCAAAATTATCTTTTTGTGTAATACGTTATGGGTCTGAGAGAACAGGAAATAGAAAGAGGAAGGCTGCAGCTAAATCTTGCCAGTCTTTCGATACATGGGTCAGTAAAGTACCCCGTCAAGAGCCATCAGCCGCTGGCAATGACAGTTTTACAGCGAGATATAGAAGGTAAATCATACTTATTTTCGCAATGTCCACCAGTCCATTATGCGGTGAGATTTAGTCGCAATTCCTCGATATGAAACACTCGCTTAATAAAAAGCCAGTGAGGGAACACAGAGTAACAATTCGGAGAGGGACTGGGAGGGTTAATCTAAAGCAGCAATCCACAGGCATCCCAAACAATTAAATCAAACGTTTTCGAGACACAACGAGGGAAAGTACATTTTATGTTTCTTTTGGTCTCTTATCGTCATTTCCTGATGTCATGACAATATTCTATGAAAAGCCGATGTGTACTTTCTTAACAAGTCCGCATTGTTTGTAAAATTGTAGAGACTTCGCAAGCTCCAGTACCTAAGAACACTGATGAAATCTAACGCGGCATCACTTTAGAACCAATGATGCAACAAGAAATAAATGACATCGGGAAGTTTTCGACGACCTCTGAGAAAGTTGCTTCTTCCGCAAATAAGCTGCCAGTTGGTCAGAAGTTATCACTTGATCAAAAGTCATTTTGTGCTACCGATTAACTACAAGTTTCCAACGCGATTTCTTCATCAGTGCCGAAGAGGGTTTCAGT
Source organism: Montipora capitata (assembly GCA_949126865.1). Classification (NCBI taxonomy): domain Eukaryota; kingdom Metazoa; phylum Cnidaria; class Anthozoa; order Scleractinia; family Acroporidae; genus Montipora; species Montipora capitata. Next base: position 244,561 of record OX421447.1, read on the forward strand.
CACGATACCTCAGTGAGTACTCATGGGTGGTCTTCGGCCCTTCAATAGATAGAGTATTCTGTAAACACTGTGCTTTGATGATACCTATGCATTGCAGGAAAGACAAAGGTGCTTTTGTTAACAAGCCTTCCATAAACTAGCATAAGGTTCAAGAAAAAGCAAAAAGACATGAGGAAGTACCATCACGATGAAATGATCGCTACCGAATCCTTCCTTAATTCGGTTGAAAACCCAGAGCAAAACGTGAACAGCCGAATAGATGAGGAAAAGCGGAAGAGTATTATCAGAAATAGGCACATCGTTAAATGTGTTTCAGAAGCCATCCTTTTCTGTGGTAGACAGAGCATTGCCCTACTTGGAGATAACGAAGTCTTGAACGAACACAGTTGTGGAAATGCAGGTAATTTCTTTAATAGCGGCTCTGCAGATGATAGCTAACCACGACGACATTTTGAAACAACACTTAGACAACCCTAACCCTCGACTGAAGTATCGAGGCTCTTCTTTTCTTCGAGCAGATCTGTCTGCGTTGGCGTCAAGCCTCCTCCGTCTCGTACCATCAGTGCTGTGTGACGGCCGGTGATTTACCAAACGCCGATAAGATCATCAACACCTACAAAGATGATCTCCCGTCGCCGGAGCTTTTACGTCAAGAACGTCTTTGATTGAATACAACCCGAGAACGTTGTTTTTTCCAACTACATTAGATCAAATTTAGACTGCCTACTTATGAAACAACCTAATGCACTGGTGGTGATTGCCGGGGATTTTAACCCTCTTTCAACGGGTCTCAAACCAAAGGACTTGACGCAGTCAAACAATCTTAAACAAATCGTAAAATTTCAGACCAGAGATACGGGAACCCTAGACTGGTTTCTTACGAATATACCCGCCATTTTGCAACTGTGTCAACTACCAAAGATAGCGAGGAGTGATCATTTTACGATTTTAGCAAAACTAATAACTGTAATAACAAGTAGCACGCATTCACATGCAATCCAAAAGGTGACAGTGCGCGATTTACGAGACAGTGCGTGGCGCACGTTTGGGCCTTGGCTGACTAACAAGGACTGGTTGCAGTTGTCTTCGGCAGAATCATGCAAATATAAGTTGCACATCTTCATTACCGAGATACAAAATGAAGTCGACTCTTACCTTCCCTGGAAATCAGTTAGAATTCACCCAACTGATAGACCTTGGACAACGAAGAGAATCAAGATGCTAATTAAGGAGAGGGGACAGATTCCGCTTCCTATCGGCTTTTGAGGAATAAGGTCCATTGGGAAATAAGGTTGGCAAAATACGACTATTACCATCATAAAGTAAGGGACCTTGAGCAGGCAGATCTAAAAAAAAAAATGGTGGAAACAAATCAAGTTATTGACGGGTAAGGATATACAACAGGAACGGTTCCATCAATTCCAAGGCGAAAACTTTCCAGACACTAAGGCTCTGGCTAATATGGTGAACGACCACTTTATCAGTCTGATATCAGACTTTGTTCCCTTGCCCCCACCGGAGTAACCAATCAACAGGTTCCCCCAGGCCTCCTAGTGAGTGTCAGGGAGGTGCAGGACTCTTTATCAAGCCTAAATGTCGGGAAAGCAATTGGCCCTGATATGATACCGAACACGGTCTTAAAGGAATTCGCACCTGAACTCGCCCCGCTAATTATGGACATTTATAACTACTCACTCAGGGAGGGCTATGTACCTGATCTGCTGAGGCGATCCATAATCAACCCCCTGCCCAAGGTTTCCCCGCCACAAGAAATCCAAACTGACTTGAGACCTATCTCTCTGACCTGCACCCTTGCCAAAGTCATGGAAGGGTTTGTGCGCAGCAGGCTTGTCACGCAAATTTCGGGAAATCGTGACCTACGCCAGTACGCAAGGGAGGGGCAGTCCACCACGGACGCCTTGGTTTATATCTTACAGGCGATACATGAGGCAACAGGTAGCGGGAACTGTGGAGCTAGAATGTTCTTTGCTGATTACACTCAAAGGGTTTTGACCTGGTTGCCATTCCATTCTTCTCAGAGAGTTGGCGTGTTTCGATATAGACGCTGTGTTATTAATTGGATTAGGGCCTTTTTGACGGAGAGATCGCAAGCTGTAAGGATTGGAAACTCTCTGCCTGATTGGAAATCACCAGGGTACTAGGTATTCCGCAAGGGACGAAACTGGGTGTGATTTTGTTTGCTGTGATGACCAACAATCTTTTGCGTAAATGGCATTTGAGGTTAAATTCGTTGGTGATACCATGGCATTGGAAATCTTACCAAGGAATGGTATTAGCTTACTAAATGTAGCTGTCAATGACATTCACAAGTTTTCTATAGCACACAATGTGAACTAAATCCGAAAAAGTGCAAAGAAATGTTAATTAACTTCATTCAAAATGACAATTTCACTATAAGACCAATTGTCCTAGGTAACAACATAGTTGAACGTGTAACAACTTATAAATTACTCGGTATTATTATCAGCAATGATTTTAGAGTGGAGCGAGCATATTGATTACATATCGAAAAAAGCTTCGAAGCGCCTGTATTCCCTAAGGATTCTTAAAAAATTTGATGTTAACAGAAATGAAAGTCTCAAAGTTTACCTGACAACAATAAGACCTATATTAGAATACGGTGTGCAAGTCTGGCAAGATATTCCTGAATTTCTTTCAAATAAGCTGGAGTAAATTCAATAAAGGGCTCTACATATTATCTATCCATGCCACAGTTATTTAAGCCCGCCGCACACTTGAGGAAAGAGCTGAGCAAACTGCCTCGCGAGGCGGTTTGCTCAGCCGTTTCCTCACGTGTGCGGGGAAGTTGTGGTGAGAAATTCGCCTCGCGAGGCCGTGAGGATAAAATGAAACATGTTTCATGTTTGCCTCGCGAGACAAATTCCTCAATGTGTGCGGCCATCTTGAGAATCGAGCTGAGCTTGGTTTAATCAAGCAGCCAATAAAAATACATGGCATACTCACGTGACTCCAGCGGTTCAGGATGGTGTCGAAGAAAGAAATTCCGACGTCACTAAAGTCACGTGAGAATGCCATGTATTTTTATTGGATGCTTCATTGACCAAGGAACTGGTTAGGGTTAACCCTAACCCTAACCGTAAGAGCTTTGAAATGCTCGGACTTCCTGTCATGTCCCTCCATTTGGTTTAGATATGTGGATGACACATTTTCTTTGTTCGACAGTGAAGCCACTGCGGCCAGTTTTCTGCATTTTCTTAACACCAGACATCCTAATATCAAATTTACAATGGAACTTGAAGAAAACCAGGAGATTCCATTTTTAGATGTCCGCATTAAGCGCAATCTCAACAATTTCACAACAACAGTACATCGCAAAACAACTTTCACTGGCCTCTACACCAAGTGGGACTCTTTCACTCCTAGAAAGTATAAAATAAATTTAATCCGCACCCTCACCTATCGCTGCTTACGCATCTGCTCGAGTTCTTCCTTGTTACAGTCGACTCTCTTCGATCTAAAGAACACTCTCCTTCAAAAAGGTTACCCAAGAGGCGTTCTTTGTTATAACATTAATAATGTTTTGAACAGACAAAAGAACAGGTCTGCTGAACCTGCCACCACTGTTCCTAAGAAAGATATCATTCTTGTCTTGCCTTTTTTGGGCTTTCAAAGTGAAGCTCTTACTCGACGTGTTAAATCTTGTATTAGTAAGTTTTATGGCTGTGTCAGTCTTAGGGTTATTTTTCAAAACACTTGCAGGGTTAAGTCTTTTTTTCCCTACAAAGATCGTTTAAGTCGTTCTCAAAGATCAAAAATAGTATACAAAGCCAGTTGTTGGGACTGTGATTCCTTCTACATCGGCAAAACAAAAAGAAGATTGCATGACAGGAAGTCCGAGCATTTCAAAGCTCTTACACAAGTCGGCCACGCCTCTGCTGTTGCAGACCATACAATTTCTACCGGTCATAACATCAAATGGGACCATTTTGAAATCCTCGCAACTGGAAAGTCCGACTTGCAGTGTAAAATTAAAGCAACGCTATTAATCAGTGATTTAAAACCCTCTCTCAATGAAAACATTGGTAGTGAGAAGCTTTTTGTTTATTAATTTCTTCCGGAAGAATCGTCTACCGGAAGTTACGATTTTGTTATCACACTTTTTAACTAGTCAGCAGTTCATTGACCAAGCTCAACTCGATTCTCACGATGGCCGCACACAATGAGGAATTTGCCTCGCGAGGCGAAAAATATCAAACATGTTTGATTTTTTACTCACGGGCCTCGCGAGGCCAATTTCTCACCAAAAGTTCCCCGCATACGGTGAGAAAACGGCTGAGCAAACCTTCTTGCGAGGCAGTTTGCTCAGCTCTTTCCTCACCGTGTGCGGCGGGCTTTAGATGCCCCTAACTTGTATTACCAAACTTAGCAGCCTGAAAGAAAGACGAACTCAGCTCTGCTGTAAATTTATTCGGAAGATGTCTCAAATGATCACCCCATTAACTTCCTCATACCGAAAACAGCAAGTAGTGGTCATAGTTACAATCTGCGGTCCGGCTACAACGATAGAAATATTGTTTACGCTGATATATGTTGTTGCCGGATCCAGCGTTCAGGTTCCTTTATTTCATTCGCTAGGAAATATGTAGATGTGTATATAGTAAATTAAGATATTTATAGTTTTTATAGTAGTAGTGGTTTTAATTATTTATTGATTGTAAATTTTTAGTCCTTTAATTCAGTTAATTCTGCAATGTGGCAAATAAACGGTATTTATTTATTATTTATTTATTATAATTGATTAATTCTGGGATATTCCAAAATTACACAACAAATCCCACAAACGGGTAAGTGAGAGATAACAGTACATATTGTTTCTTATTTCTTTCAGATACTCCTCAAAACCGAAGGAAGACAGGCCAAATACAGCAGGCAAAGCTCTTAAGGAGTGCGATGGTGATCTCTTTCCAAACATATATACGCTAGAATCCCTGCAACGAGCTGTGAATGTGAAAGAAGTGCGGCTGCATACATATAGCTGGGCATACATGGGCCAGAAAAGGCTGTCGTCCCGCGAACTAATGCACATACATTATCAAGTTAAAATTGATTTGGATGAGGTGGTAAATCTGTTTGCCACAAAACACCCACGGAGGCTGGAGGTCGGGACTATTCTGAGGGATTAGTTTAGCAGTATTTTAATGTATCATTTTACATCGTAAAATTAGTCCTTTATAACTTAATTCAAACAGTTGTATTCGACAAATGTAATTAACAAATCGAATGTGGTTTAGCGTGGTCTGTACTCTTATCGATAACGAGTACTCGTCATTACGCGTCATTACAGTGGTCCACAACAAATTTTGACCACTGTAATGACGCGTACTCGTTGTGGATAAGAGTAAAGACCACGCTAAACCACATTCTATTTGTTTTTTACCACAATAAATGAAAGAAATCTTTGCCAAGATTTGCGGACAATCGAAAACACCGACTCGGACTTGACAGTGCACGCGCTGCTTGTACGCGTCAGACTTTCTTTTCAATAACTTTTGCAAACTCGCTCAACATGCAAAACAATAAGAACAAATGTTTGGGAAAAGAATAATGAAGCGTATTCGTTGTCGATAAGAATACAGACCACGCTAAACCACATTTCGATTCGTTTTTTACAACAATATCAACGTCAAATGAATGTTTATTGCGCGACACATTGACGCGAGCAGCGTGGTATGGACTCTTATCAATAACGGCAAATTAGCCAATCAGATCGAGAGATTAGCAGCAAGTGTGGTAAAATATTCACTTCCTACCGTGTACTTTACGGTTACAATTTCTCATGTATTGCTACTTTCCTGAATAAACAGATCAGACAATAAAAAAATACATTTCGGTAGTTTGGTCCACTTTGGCCTCGTTAGCACCCCTCCCCCCCTCCCAAACATAAAATCCTGGTTACGGGTTTCTCGAAAGTCCCGAAAACTTTTCGGGCCCGAAAAGCCATTTGTGAAACTGCCAACCGCGAGTATGGAAAGCCGATCTTTTAACTTGTTTTCAAGGTAACGAAAAGAAAAATGACTGTGAATTTTGACGACTTAAATCATCTCCCTTCTTGAGATACAAAGGGAATTGTGACACCTGAAAATGGCCTGTAAAGTTTCGGGACCTTTGAAAAACGGGCCCCTAGTCTCTGGTATAAAAACGGTCATTCACTCGCAAAAGGCTCAACATGCAGTAGCAAGAATTTAATTACAGAAATTAGGTACGAGGTAGGGCTTATGGGCTCCTAAAGATTCTTTGACTTAGGCCATTTAAATTTCAATAAGAATAAAATGCAAACAGCGGTATGATGTATGATGTATGTTGAAGCAAATGTTTGTAACCGCTGTTTGCGTTTTACTCTTATGGGCTCCTGTACATATTTGGCCCTAAGGCCTGGTTTTCACTAGCGACGCAAGCATAAGCAGCTTATATGCTAGTGAACACGAACGTCTACATAAGCATCAAAATCAACCACGGTAACCGCCATTTTGTCCAAATGCTCAGACGCAGAGAATCTGAAACGAGTGCTTTAATTGGCCAGACGCAGCAAATTTCCTTGTGCTTATGCTGCGTTTCGTTTTCACACGACGCAAGCGAATGCAAACATAAGCGCAAGCACAAGGAAAAGGAAAAATTTTGATCCTTGTGCTTGTGCTTGTGCTTATGCTTGCGTCAACCCCGTTTCACAGTGAAACAAGCACTCGCGTCGCTAGTGAAAACCAGGCTTAACCGGGTTCTCAGAAAGAGTTTGGGAATTGTTACCGAGTCCCTTGTCCACACCAATTTTCAGCACACTACCCTACTTGAGATCAATTGGCTAAACATGGCGGAGGTAGACATTGGTTTGAGCGTTCGAGCCACATTTAGTAACTCCATTTAACTTTTCATGTGCTTTAATCTCGTTAGGGTATTCATCATTATTTCGAAGACCTTATGACGAGGTAAGGGCAAAAAAATGGTTAACATCAAGAAACATGCGATGCTTGTGCTCGTAGCTTCTGAAGTCTCGTGACAATAGCGCGAATTTCTTTCCTGGGTCTATCTCTAACAGGCACGAAGGACTTCTCGCCATAATGATTACAGACCGAGATGGAGTTCCTCTTGTAAAAGGTAATTCCACTGAAACAAATAAACTTTTTAATGAAGTGTTGAGTCGATGAAAATTGTTGACGATGATTATGATGATTAGCTTTACTTGGACTCAGTAGGCATCAATTCATACATGCGAGTAAAATGTGCTCTTCCCTCGAGCCGTGAATTTACATTTGAATCTTACAATATTAAAAGTCGGGAAACATGCACGCAGCGAAGCAGCAAGGCGTAGTTTTATGCCTTCACTGCACCATGCTTACTAGTAAATTTGCACGCTTGATGTGTTGCCTTTATACAGGTTGCTTTCCAGGTCAAAATTTTATTGCTGGTTGTGTTAAATTGCTGATAGTTTCAGATCCCAAAGTACCACAAAATGCTTTGAGAGCCAGTTTTCTATCAACGTTCTCCACAACAGCAGAACAAGTAAGAAATACATCATGGTTGTAATGAGCTGAAAACAGAACAATATTATTCATAAATTAACACATTCTTTGAGGAACTTTCAACATCAAGGAATTTTGTTTTTTTGGGTTTCCATGTAGAAATAAACTTCTGTAGACATAGGCAATTCTCTTGAATGTATTTGTTTATTCTTGCATCAAATTATCCATGTAAAATTTCGTTATTTGATATTTAACAAATTAGATTCTTTTAGGCTCCTACTCTACTACTTTTTTGAACGTTTGATTTTATCTACTGGTATGTGATTTTAGTCTTTGCAGTGAGGTGGAAAATTTGAATGATAAAAAGAAGCAAGTCGATGCCTTTCACAGGGAATGACACAGAGTGTGGGGCATGGGATGCCTGGCATGGTGGTCTTTCCTCACTTGTTTTGTCTCAGGGTTACCTATAGACGTCCTAACGGTTATTAAAATTTTTAATGGGGAAATGCATAATGTTTTATCCTGTTAAGTAATCTGTCAAAACCCCCCTAATGAAATGTTGTAGTAGGTATTAATGTGTGTGTAAAGAAAATACCATAGCAATTGATTATCATGTTACCAATCTTGTTCAATGCCTGACCTTGGGTTGCATACTACTGACATGTTTTCTTTTTTTGCAGGCAAGTAAGCTGGGGTTATTGAAAAACAAGAGTATTGTGTGTTTTTTTGCCTCTTATCAGGTCAGTCTTGAGACAAAAGATGTAAACAGATTAAATGCTTTGTTTGTAGTTGCACTTACCTTTGAAGCAAGTTTTAAGGCATTTGACTTAAATAAGCTGAAGATAGCAATTCAAATGAAATGTCACATGCTTGAAACCCTTAACTGGCAGTGGGTAAATTGTGATTATTGGTAATTTACAGGCCTGGAAGAATTTCATAAAGTACCACTCAACACAAGTACAGTCACAGATTAGAGAGAAATTTGAACTAAGCACAACCAATGCTAGTGAGGCATCTTTAATGGACCACACTGGCTCCCCTTTATTAGAATTGCTGAGCATACCATGTCCATCTTACAGTTATTTGTTATCAATAGTTAATGATATATTTTCCTTCCGGTGTTGTACAGTGGCTCACTATTTTAAATACTAACACAGAGCAACTACTCAAACTGCTTTTAACAATAGCATTTACATGGTTATGAGGAGAGTCACTGGAGTTATGTAACATGCATGCAGTGTTATATTATTTGAGACAGCACACATTTTGTGCTTCATGGAGTGTCTTTTGAGGGTTTTGTCTCTTAAGTTTCAAATATTCATGTGAGGTAGAACATATAAAGTGCACAAACCCTATGTTAGTGTCTTCTCGTCTGATAATAACTCAGTGATCATTGCTTCTTTGGCAGGTGGTTCATTTTAGTTTCCTCCCTCTTGTTGTCAGTATTATCGCAACAAGTCAGGCAAACACAGGTCAGTGCTTAATTTTGTGTGTTGGATTTCATTCAAAGTTGTGGTCCCTTTCAGTATTATTCTTCTTACCACCACCACCACCACCACCACCATCGTCATCACCATTTGCTACCATCTTTTGAAACAGCTATTTACAGCGTATACAGTGAGTTAAAGAAATGGCAAAGAAGCCCACAGGCTTGAACAACGTCTCCTTCCTCATGTCATGATAAAATAAACAGATTAAGTCTCTGGGACAAAGTTGGTGAGATTAGGGTTAACCTAACCTTTTATGGAAGATAATAATCATTACTAATGAAAAGGAGAAAACACAACAAAATGAAAACAATAAAACCCATCCAAACAAAAAAGGGCTGAGATGTTCTACTTCTTTCTATGTGCATACCATCATATTTACTTGCTGTTTGATTGATATTCAACCTCTATAACATTTTTTCATTTTCCAGGACTTCTTTTGGGTCTTGAAAAAGAAATTGAGGAAACAGCAAAGAAGATTAAAGTTGTTGTGGATGGTGTTTAACACCAAAAAATTATTGATTCAATTAAAGGAAGTGGGTTGCACTAGGAAAGATATGTTATTTTATGATATATATGAATTTAACCTGTGGAAAGCAGTTAAGGTGCTACTGTGACCAAAAAATCACTACTTCATTTTCTTTGGATTTCAAATTTTAAATGGTATTTTCCTATTCAGTGGTCAATTACAAACTTTAAAATCTTGAGAGATCTGGATCGACGAGAAAATGACGTCAAAAGACTTGCTAGTTTAAGAAGGCAATGCATGTGTACGCATCAGAATTAATATGCAGCATGGGCGTTCAGGCTTTCAGACTTTTGCTTGTGTTTTGCTTAGATAATAAGCTGCATCTATATGCTGTGATTTTAAGCTAGACCTAGATCCAACCCTCTGAGGTGCAATCGGTCAGTTTTGGGGTTTTTGAGTAATGGCCTACCGTGAAATCCAAAACTTGCACTCAAAGTGAAAACAGCCTTTGGATAAAAATCGAAGTTCAAAATTTTGCCAGTCAAGTGTTTAGTAAAGACACTTTCAAAATATGAAGAAAAAGAGGCCCGAAGTGGTTTTTTTAATGCTAGTAGCACTTTAAGAATGTTACCTAAGCATTAACAAAAGGAAAGCTTGTAAAATTCAGGCATGAATGGTATGTGAACCCATGACTAATTTGGTCACAGCTAATGAGACTAGAGGCAGTGTGCAAGGCATACGACTCTAAGTCTAACCCTAACCCCAAGTAAGGGATCCAGCACCCGTCTGTCTGCTGGCTGTACTTTAAGTTTTGTGGTCTCATTTGCTTGGAAGTCCTTCAAGCTAATCCAGCCAGGTTGACCATGAGATACAACACAACGACGTGAACTCCATGCCATAAATTCCATGATCAGTGAGCGGGCTTCCTCGTTCCCAGGGTCTCTCTTCTTCCCTTCCCGCTTCAGTGCAAGGGAAGAAGAGAGACCCTGGGAACGAGGTTGGTGAGTGGGCTTTTTAAACCTAAGGGTCGAGAGACTGGCCAGTGCTCAATATTTCTTATCCGAGAAGATTTGAAAAGCAAACCATTTGAAGATGTGATGAAAAAGGCAGCAAATTTTCCTCGGTTGTCTTATGATTCTTCATGTTGGTTGGGGGTCAGACCCACGACCTTGGTCTTTGATTCATTGATCGATCAGTTTATTTACCCCTCTTGGAGCTACAGCTGAATTACAAGGGCACCAGCAACTATATTATTGATATTTATAAGTACAAAAATTGTTCATTCGTTCAGTCCTGGCAACTACTTTAACACCGCTATTAACCACAGAGCCAGAGCGAAGAGAATACCCGTGGTGGGTTTCGGGGGGAATGGGTATTATGTTTGAAGAAAACCTTTATCCCGAAAATTCTCCATCAACTTTTGGCATGATTTTTCCCGCCTTTGACTGAGGGGCAGCAAGCCTGAACGGCTAAGGGCTACAACATATGGCAGCCCAGGAAAATGATGTTAAATGCCCTCTTTTGTATCGATTCTAGGGTTTTGCTCAGATAAGTCGGAAGGTCTGTCCAGACGGGTGCTGCTAACCAGGCTACAGTATACTTGAACCAAGTCCTGCTAGGCCACGCCACATTTCCTTAACACTCTCAATGCGTATAAACGCTTATTAGCTCTTGCAAGGACATATTCGCAGTAATTATTACAGGAAAGGTCACTAGAAATAAATACGCCTAACAACTTGTGGTGACAAACCCTTTCAATTACACGGCCAGATAAACACAGGGGAGTTGCCGGGAAGGGCTGATATTGCAGGAAATTAAATATGATCTCTTTACATTTCTTTGCATTGAGGCGCATACCGTGGTCTGATAAACACTGTGCTATTTCGTTCGCGATGCAGGGCATGTAACTAGGTGAGCACCAAGGGATGCACTCCAAAACAGAAAGGCCATCTCCATATTTCACCCGTGTATACCAACTTGCTACCGATTTGTTTAACTTACACAGCAAACACTACTGATGCAAGTTTGGTCTCTTGGGGGATGCCACCATTAGGATAAACAGGGGGGGAGGGGGGCAATAGCGTCACCAATTTTTACCCGTTGTGACCTGCGCGAGAGGAAATCCGCGATCCACCCAATAATGGCATTATGAACCCCAAGAGACCTAAGCCCTGACATAAGTACCGTGTAACCCTAACCCTGATCCACAAGATCAAACCCTTTGCTAAAGTCAGCTAGAAAAAGACGAATATAGCAAGCACTCTGATCTAAATATTCTAACATACAATGAACTAAATAAACTAGAGCTTGTGTCGTAGATTGCCGCAGACGGCAAACTGTTTGTCATCGAGTTGGTCCACCACCTGCTCATATAGCAAGTTGAGCGTAAACCCTCCATGATTTTAGCCAGCTGGGAGGTGAGGATTATCTGCCGCAGTCTTCTTCGACTGCTTTCGGAGGCGTATTCTTAGGAATGGGAACAGCCAGAGATGACTTTAGTTGACTAAGGGCCATGCCTTGCTCAAGGGATGTATTGTACAAATCAGCAATAACAGGAGCCAACTCGAAGACAGACAGTTTCAGCACTCTACTGGGGATACAATCAGGACCACTGGATTTTCTTGTTTTTATCTCGCGCAATGCCTTGAATGCTGTTCTTGAATCACCTGGAAATTCTCTCGGGACCTCCACGGCGGTGTCGAAGAGCGTCTGCAGGGGCGTGAAGTGTGACGTTAAGTCATACAAAAAGGTGTTAAACCGTTCCGCTAGCGCATCGACAGTAGGAAAGTTTTCACCCAGCCTCTGGTGAAATCATTCATTACTCTGTTTTCCTCCAGTGAAACCTTTGATTTCCCTCCACCAGCGTGCTACGTTGCTCTCTTTTAGTGCCTTTACCTTATTAGAGTAGTAGGACCTTTTACACTGCTTTACCACTCTTTGCACTTTGTTTCGTAGATGTTTAAAGGGAACCACCACTTCAACAAAAAAATTACTTTAAATCACTGGAAATAACTGTTAAAGTCAAGTCAATCTAAAATATTTTCAAAGAAAGTGTTTGTATCCGAAAGAGATAAGTTTAGAATCGCCTATTTTTGTTTTCAAATTTCGTGGGCGCCGCCATCTAGAGTAATTATGACGTGTTACGGTTGCCCTATTGATATTAGACAAAAGCTCTTTGTGTCAGAGCAATAAGCAACCGTAACACGTCACAATTATTCAAGATGGCGGCGCCCGCGAAATTTGAAAGTGAAAATAAGCGATTTTAAATTCACTTTTCCTGACATAAACACCTTTTAAAAAGCAAATTTCGATCAAATTTGTTTGTAAACATAATTTTCTTCGGTTTAAACTTATTCTGTAGTAAGAGTGGAGGTTCCCTTTAAAAATATCGGAGCCGTTACCATACAATCGTAAGGCCTTTTGGCGCTTACAGATTAGCATTTTCAGAGTAGTTGTTATCCATGACTTATCACCACATATTTTAACGC
>OX421447.1:265000-270000 GCA_949126865.1 Montipora capitata
CCCAAAAGAGAACGTCAGCACTTGGAGATAAATTTTCATTTTCTCCTTTAAATTAAGCGTGACTCATATCGGTTTCATTCTTGAGGGACAACCACACTATCGTCATGTTAAAAAGCTTGGAATGGCGCGAAGTCATTGAAATAACACGAATTTATGTTTTGAGATGACGTTCTCGTTGCTGCTCCCTTTGTCGTTGCTATGCTCCCCAGTTTCTCTCGCACCAAACGCCCCTAGCGGCCGGGATGAGAGGTGGCTGTATTCGCAGACTAAATTATTCATAACCTACAACAAGCAAACGTTTCCCACGTTTAGCCTTTAAACTTTAAACGCACGCAGACGTTCTTAAAAACGCAACAATTTGAAAATGTAACTGTAACTTTGCTCACTTCTATTACAGTGTGTTAAGAAGACCCTCGAAAACGAAGATCTAATGCATCAGTCAATTCTAACAATGCCAATCCCCCGGGCAACCCCGGGGCATTTGCTCACGTTGTCAGTCCCGACGGTGGGGCATTCGCAATTTTATCGCGGCCAGGGGGCTGGGCATTTGCGAACTCCGAGGCGACCCCCGGGCCTTCGACACCAGCGTTTTCAAAAGTGCCATGTAGGAATTCATCGGCAAAGTCAAGGAGTTTGTTGAAGATTGGCTAGTCCGTCAGGGTCTAGACAAGCTTGTGGATATTTTTAAATGTATGTTTTCTTTTGTAGCATAGAGTGGTCATATTCTGTGGATTGATGGGTCCAGCTTTGTTACCCACTGTTGAACAAAAAAACCCAGGTTTTAACGTTTTGGTTAGTTGTAAACATTTTTGTGGTAGTGCAATAAGTGCACTACACACTAGGTCACCGGGTTTGTAAAGCCCGCCGCATACGGTGAGGAAAGAGCTGAGCAAACTGCCTCGCGAGGCCGTTTGCTCAGCCGTTTCTTCACGTGTGCAGAGAAATTGTGGTGAGAAATTCGCCTCGCGAAGCCGTGTAGCCTGTGTACAGCCGCCCACTCTCCGCAAAAAAAACTTGGAGAGGAGCGCATGTGATTTACCGTTGATAATCGTGTTCAATACCACGTGATTTTTCCTGGAATGTGTGGAAAATGATTTCATTGGTTTTTACCCATCGATCATTACATCATTGAAACAACGAGTTTTGATTGGCTTTTATTTTTTTTTTCCACATCAACACCGTCAGAGATTTTACGATGAGTTCGTGTAAAGAAAACACGGTAAAAAATACGAATAAAAATCTTTTTGATGGTCAAAGAGGTTTTTCTTTTTAAAGTACGAGAGAGTGCTGCTCTGAAGATCAGAGCCGTACCCGGTTGGAAGACTTGCAAATACATCCTTTTCTTTAAAGAGTGTTTCTATGCAATAAAGCCAAGGTATCTTGAAATCTACCTCATTGACCACCATTTCGAGAATTTAGCTCCAAAGAAATATGAGCCACGCAAATTTTGGTCAGCGTAGATCAGTTAATAATGTCTGCAAAATTATTCAAGAACACGATTACTAACGGTAAATCACAGACGCTCCTCTCCGATTTTTTTTGCGCAGAGTGGGCGGCTGTACACAGGCTAGAGGCCGTGAGGATAAAATCAAACATGTTTGATATTTTTGGCCTCACGAGACAAATTCCTCACTGTGTGCGGCCATCGTGAGAATCGAGCTGAGCTTGGTTTAATCAAACATCCAACAAAAATACATGGCATACTCACGTGACTCCAGCGGTTCAAGATGGTGTCGGAGGAAGAAATCCCGACGTCAGTGAAGTCACTTGAGAATGCCATGTATTTTTATTGGATGCTTGATTGACCAAGCTCAACTCGATTCTCACGATGGCCGCACACAATGAGGAATTTGCCTCACGAGGCGAAAAATATCAAACATGTTTGATTTTTTCCTCACGGCCTCGCGAGCAAACCGCCTCGTGCGGCTGTTTGCTCAGCTCTTTCCTCACCGTGTGCGGCGGGCTTAAGAGTGAGTGATTGAAAGTCCGTGGTGGCACATAGGCCCGTAGCGCGTGCTTAACTCACGAACATAAAACCGGTCAACTGGAAGCGAAATGGAGTTTCAACAAAATGAGCTCCAAAATCGGCATGAATTTGTGACGCTGATGAATAATAAAGCAGCTGCTATTTCCAAAACGATCGAAATACCTGGTGATAAATAACCTCGTCTAGGAAAGTGAATTTTTGACTTTGCAGAAACAATGGTCAACAAACTCAGGAGTTGGGCTATTGTGATCTTTGTGTTGAATTCGCACATTTGTCAATCTTTAAAACACTTGAAAGAAAAAAAAACCAAACCGACAAGAACAAAAAACCGGTGTCTTGCCATTACTTTAACACAGTTGCTGATGGCAAAATATTTTATTCTCGATCGACACTTCCTGAAAACTTCTTCTGTGTATCAATTTTTATTTACTTTTGCATCAATCTTATTTTTGCATAAACAGGCTAACAAAATCTGCACCTTGCTTAGTTCGCATTTTTGAGCGTTAAAATAGAATTTTAGGTCCTACGTTTCTGACGGCAAGCCCTATATTTTGAGGTCACCATGGATCCAAATACTAACCCGCCCGACAGGACTTAACTTCAGTGAACTTTTGTCTTGCAAAGCTGTCAGAGGCTCAGTGTGCACGATCAAACTTGTGGTGAAAAAGAAGTTGTAAGGGAACTTGAAAATGATCAGCCTCGAAGCCAATGTTTCTCGATTCTCTTTTATTTTCTTCAATCTTTCTGGGATTTAGTATTTTACTAGAAACCACATGTCTTCTCAGGGGGCTATTTACCTAAGACATCTACCATGGCACTATGATATACGGTACAAAAACAATACCCTGCTGTATAACAACGTGTACTATGAGAGCTACATATTACGTAAGGATAACTTGAATCTCTTGGAACACAAAACGCAGCTCAGTTGACAAGATACAGCGCTGTCAGTGTTACTGCACTACCACACGTACGCATTGCGTGCCTATTTTTAACGGGATTGTCTTTATTCTAGTCGAAACATTCAAAATAGATGGTTTTTATACAACAAAATGTATATTTACACGCTATCCTCTAGCAAACTTTTAAAAACAAAATATAAAGAAATAAATATAATCAGAATCAACTAACATTTGGAGGTGAATAACGGTGAGTAAAAACCGAGACGAAGTCGAGGTTTTTATTCACCGCTATTTGAACTATTGTTTTACTATAATTATAGGTGATAATTTGAAAAATATGCATTTTCTTTAAAAGAATTAATTTCTTCGTCTGTCACCTCGACAAAACGGCTTGCGGCCATTTCGAAAAACCGCTTAGGTGATTATCGCGTAATAATCACCTCAACGGCAACCAATCAGCGCAGAGAACTTTCAATAATCACCTATGTAATTATACTAAGTCCTGCTGTCCTTGAAATCTTACCGTTGTATTAAAATACTGAAAAGTGGAACGTTTTAAACACTGCTTTTTAAAAAAAACTGCATCTGTGTTGGAAGGCGACGATCATGGGGGCGGGGCATTTGCCCTCTTCCCTCGTCCCCACTCCCTAAGAAGAGTTAGGGTTGATGCATAAGACCTAAGACCCCTTGTAAACAGTGGAATTTACGGGAAAAGAACCGGGGAAAACTTACTACTAGTCAGGGATTTGGGCGCTGGATGTTGTCTACATCGTTTAATTTAAACAGACAACGCCATGAGACGCTTTCATGTTGCGTGACAGAAAATCGTCGATGATTACTTATTGGCACCGAAACTAAAGATTGGGTCTTTCGAATAACGAGAAACCCAGTCTGTTAGTTAACCCTTTGATTTTAACCACTAAAAATGAGATGCACGAATTTATATTTTGTCAGCACACATTTGTTATTCTATTTCCATTGTAAACAAGTCCACCATTTAGCCGTACGTCACGCAAACAATAAACGGATCCTCTAGATGGTCAATCCTATTATTGTGTCTGATAGTGGACTGAAATAGTTTTCAATTGTTATTCAAAAGACCTTCTCTTTAGTTTCCGTGCCAACGTTAAAGACCCTGGGGTCTTAGGTCTTAGTTTTCAAGGGTCTTAGTTTTCTTAACACCTTAAATGTAAAAAACAAACAAACAAACAAACAAACAAACAAACAAACAAACAAAACCAATGATACGGCTTCAACTTGAGTCTGCAACCCACTCCCTTTCCCGGCCAAAAACTCCGCAATATTGAATTTTACCGTGTTTAAATTAAGAATTGATTGATAGATAATCTTGTTCAAGAATTTAGAACAACCACAGAACACAACCGCGACAGACTTAAGTGACATTTATTGTTTTGCCTAGTAGACATGGTCAACAAAGATACTGCGAAACGAAATGTCAATGAAAAGTAAAACACTGCATTTACATTTAATTCTGGTTAGTGTTTCATGCAATTTTAGACTACCACGCAATACAATGAAAATTTCTTCTTGTTACTAACAAAATTAAATGCCCCAATATAAGCCCGATCGGTTTGTCTTTGTGCTAGCTAGCTCACTTCACTATCTCAAGTTCATGTACGTTGTTATATTGACAAAAAATTTTCTTGAAGTGAAACTGAACTGAAACTTATTTAATGAGAAGGATAAATTGGTAACTTGCTTTTTAACTGTCGTAATATTTTCTGTGCCAAACGTAACTTCTGAAAACTGCCTTGACTTTAAAAGATAAAAAACTGGGAAGCATACTCGATGAATGCAAAGACACTTTTCAATCACTGTCAAACTTGATGGAATGGATGCCTGTGCTTATTTGTCCTCCACGGTAACACCCTCGTTTTTTCTTAGTTTTTTCGTGTCGAAAAGATTTTCCTGCAAAAGAGAAATCACTGCAAATTGATCGAAAAGAGAATGGAACAACAGGGATAAAATGTTTTTATTCCAGAGAGACTCGACAATAAATGAATTGATCGTCCTCTGTTCCTGCAACTTGAACACATGAACAAAAACAAATTTCACCGGCTCGTTTATCGTAGCGAGAATAACTTAGTTAA
>OX421447.1:275000-287500 GCA_949126865.1 Montipora capitata
ATTAACTACTTTATGTTTCACTAATTATTGTGTAGGGTTGAAATCGGACAGTGAAATTGGACAGTTGGTTGTAATCGGATACCTGAAATCGGACAGTTACATCAGCCAATTATATTAAGTGCACTCAGCTTAATCCACCAATCACAGAATTTGTCACAATAACCATAGCAACAACCACTTATCCTACCAAACTGGGGATTTTCCAAAATGGGCAAATGTGTAACATTAGACAGTGAAAAAGGAATGCATTAATTTTATTTTCTCGGAAATTGTAATGGTTGTGATATATTGGTCTGTAATCATAGGCGTGATTAAACAAATCGACTCCTGCTACGCGGTCGTCCGATTTTGTTAATCACTCCTATGATTACAGACCAAATTGGACTCCACTCAGTCCTATTACCATTATGTATAGGTAATCACATGATTTCGAGTGCAATTTGAAATAAATAAGCAGGAGCAGTTTTTTCAAAGACGACCAAGATTGCACGAGCCCGTAGGGGGACTGCAACGGCGGGCTTATTAAATTTTATTCCAAATTGCACGAGAAAACTCATGAGATTACTTAACAATAATATTACATGAGTGCGCATTAGATATGAGGTGATAAATAGCCCACGAGGCGCCTAGCGCCGAGTTGGGCTATAATCACTTCATATCCAATAAGAAAGAATGGAATAATTGTTTTAGTATATACTTCACGATTAAACCCTTAAGGTAAACATTTGTGTTGTTGTTACATGATCTTAAAACGCAAAGTTATCGACAGCGAGAATTATGAGCTTTTGAACTTCACAGTTTCGTAGAATTGAATATGTTTATGCCGAACTTTGTGGCTTTCTTTGTAGCTTCCGGGAGGGCAATGTCGAAAAGTTGCTGTATTTCCGAGGGAGACACTGCTCCAAACCTGTTGTTTTCAGCCATTTTCCCGGAACAAAACTTAAACTTTGCACCGAAATTTAACCTAACCATACTAATTAACAATTACTCCATGAGCGCGCGTTGGATATGAGATGGTAAATAGCCAAGGAGGCACGTAGCGCCGAGTTGGCTATAACCAGTCTCATATCCAATAAGTGCGAATGTCATAATTGTTTTATTAAATTCCTTAAACTCCAAAATTTTGGAAGTACGAAATACAAGCAAAAAAAGCGAGAAAATCCGATCGAAATCGACGAAACTTGTTTTGCATTTTTGTCAACGTTGTTTGTACGTTTATTTTTCAAGGACATATGAAAGTCGCTCTAATTTTGCGTTTTAAGATCACGCAACAACAACAACACAAATGTTTACCTTAATCTTTTACTCGTGAAGTACAATGTATATACTAAAAGCTACGCGCCTCGTTGGCTATTTAATTGTATCACCTCATATCCAATAAGCACGAATGATAGTGTGGCAATACGTACAGTATATCACAACACACACACTTTACATGTATATTTCTGACGAAACAATATACGAAAGCATCTTCAACAGATTACCATACCTTGAATTCCACAGACAGTTTTCTCTTCGTCTTTCCTTCCATTAAATGCGTTATCATGCGTTTCTTGAGATGAAGTCCTTCGCTGAATATTTTTCTTTTTGTGGGATTTCCAAGTCATGTCATCATCACCATCGTCATCCCCATCATCGTCGTCATTGCTGTCATTACTGCATCTCTTTTGGGCTACATTCTCCTGTCTCTTCGCTGTTCGCTTGATCGAAGCTGTAGATGATATATTCCTCGACAGTTTCCCATCTTCAGATTTCTCTCGATTGGAACTTTCATCCGAGGACTCGATATTTTTGCTTTGCTGCATTTTAATGTTCTTTGCCTTCATCACATCGGAGTTTGGTTTCTTATCTTCCGAGCTTGAGTCAGCTGAGGATCCCTCTACTCTATTTTTCGATGTCTGTGTACCTGGTGTCAATTTGCTTAAGACTGACCTTCCCTCCGACGAATCCACGGTTTGGTGTTTCTTTACCTTAACAGCAGATTTTGTCTTCCCTTTTAGTTTATCACTAATCAATTTAGAAGATTTTTTTACGGTCATCGCAGATTCTGAATCCGATTCAGATATGTCAGAGTTAGAACTCTCGTCTGATGACAGTGCCTCATTATCTTCCAAAGGTGTTGGTTTGTTTTTAAGTGATTCTTCGGACTTAAAATTTTGTACTTCACCTTCAACCTCTTTCGAACTTGAGTTAATATCTGACGATTGTTCGTCCTCATTAGAACTAAATTCTGATGAAGAATTGTGGCCGTCACCTTTTGATGCTCCTTTGGTATTCATTGATCTTGCCTCCTTTCGCGAGAAATGGGCTTTCGGGGTTTTCTCGACTTTCGAGTTAGCTCTGACTAAGGTTATAACATTTAATTTTGTTCTTCTCTTATTATTATTATCGGATCTCGAAATGTTACCAGATGATTCTGTGATACGGTTTGTCTTTTTCGTTGACCTTGTAACATTCTTTTCCTTTGGCGATTCCTCCTCCGTTTCAGAACTAGATTCAGATGACCATTTTTTAATTCCAAGTTTGGAGACTTTCCTATCATGGCCTGTGCTTAAACTGATAGGTACTGCTTCCGTACTTTTGTTTTTTGCTTTTAAATGTCTCTTTTTCTTTGCTTGTTTGTCCTCCTCAGAACACGAAGACTTCTGAACTGCAAACTTCGATGTTACAATACCATGGTTTGAACAGGAGGTATCTGTCTTTATCTTTTTAGTTTTCCACTTTTCCTTTTTGCTTTCTTGTTTGTCTTCTTCTGAATTTGATTGTGACGAAGACTTTTCACGGCCCGAGCTAGAACTATCGTTTTCCGACGTTTCCACCTTGATATTTTTGTTCACTGGTTTATTTTCGCCTGACTTTTCCACTTTGCCGATTCCCTTTTTCTTTTCAACGTTTACTTTTTTCCTTTCCCTTGATAGTGTTTTCTTTCCTTTTGTTTCCACCGCGATGGATGATTCTAGAATAGGAGAATAAAAAGCAAGTTACAGTAATAGTTAAAATTATTAAAAATATGAGCTTTTGACAGCCAGACTACTGTCTTCGACGGCATAACTGATAACATGAAATGAACCGTTAAAACATTTAAATATTGAGTGATACGCGAAATGAAAAATATGTAGAATGTTTGGAGAAATGCTAAAAGCGCTAAGATTAGTCTTCTTTTAAAAGAATATTGTATTGTCTAGGGAGTAGGCACGAATTGTTGTCCGCCTCAACGGTTTTAGCCTACCTTATCCGTCGACACAGATAACAGTAGACTGGCTGTCGAAAGCTCATATTGTATTTAATAATTTTACCAGAAAACGCCTATTCAATATTACTATGATTAATCCTGGTAACGGATCCTCGATAATTTTACAGTAACAATATTTGCCATGATGATTGTAAGTGCATTTTAGTTGTAGCTACTTTGCAGCCTTAACGTTTCATAGATATTAGGGTTAAGGTCAGGGACAAAACCTAGTCACCAATTCATGACTGTCTCTTACATATGTACACATGTACTGTACAGTAATTAACAATTGACCCGTAGCCCTTGAGGGCAAAGGGTCTAATTGTTTGAGTATCACCCAACTAGTCGGACAGAAAAGACAATAATAAAGTTAGCAAATGCAAGCTGAAAATATATTTATTTGGGAATAAAACGAAAGAAAGCATCATGCTTTTCGCTACTCGAAGACTATTACTAATAGTAACTGTTAGACACCAATCAAAGTCTCTCTGAGACACCTCATTGATGATTACCGGTAGGAAATGACGAAAAACATGCGAACAGAAAAAAAGTGTAAGAATTCCCCCGCCCCCCACCCAAAAACTTTGCTACCAGTTAATGTCATATCATTTTTGTTCTTGTTTGATATCTGAGAAACTTGTTTCTGTGCAGTAGACACAAAATGGGCTTCACCAATATGCCCAATGTAGATGCTGGCACATTCACCTGTCACAGATTGTACAATGGTAACAGGAGCAAATGTTGCTAGTGATTCAGCAATATGAATTCTTAAACTTAGACAGTTGGGTACTGCTTGGATAATAATTGCATCAGCCCCTGTTCCCTCACATGACATATTGTTCAAATATTCTTGCCAAGAGTGGCCAGTATTACTTTCTATACAAAAATTTGGTTTTATCAACGGAGTTGATAATGTAAATTGGCCACCGTACAGAGATTCTAAAAGCTGACGTTTCGAGCGTTAGCCCTTCGTCAGAGCGAATCTCTAAACTACCCCTTCATTCATTACTTTCTATAAACTGTTCGGGGTTATGCAATAAATGGTGAATACCAAGGCTACGTACTTGATAATGATTGTTTGGAGTGCCATACAGCTGATGTGATACAGCTCGAAAAAAGCAATCTCCACCACCCCCAACATCTAGTGGAATCCTGCCTAACTGAGATAATCTAGTTTCTAATAAAGAGACGGAATGTAGGGGTTGTTCTGGATTACTGCTCTGATCTAATGGTCCTGGATTTGTTTCTACATCTCCACTCAATGAAATAATTCTATTAGAAATGTATGTTTTCACCTGATGGTGCTGTGAGATTTTGAAAACACTGGCAACAACATATACACGAGAGAAAGGAGGTGTTTTAGTTCTCTTCGCATATATATTACAAAAGCATGGTGGTCCTGGATTAGTTTCAATATCATTACCAAGTCGTATTAGTTCAGGAATATAAAATCGATAAAGATAAATCTGCGTAAGCCATAGGCGATTCCACTGCATCATCTTGAAACGACTGACAACTAATTTTAGGAAACGCAAATACTGTATATTGCTTCAAGATAAAACAAAAGCAGCAATGAACACCAAAATTTTCCTTTGAAGCAATCTCGATATTCTCTAGAAGTTCAATAAATTTTATGCATTCCAATAGCAACTCTATATTGTGCTAAACTATTTCCCATTTTGAGAAACCTTACTCACCAACGCTATCACTATTCTTCAGTTTCTCGCTACAGCAAATCCAGCTCAACGAAACTCAAATTCACTGCAGTTCACTTCAATTCCAATTAAATTCACTTTCAGTTCTACAAAGCTTTATATTCAACAGATTCAACTTTGATTGACTTGGAACCTTGGAATAACTTGGAATGTGAGTTTGTCTTGGAAAGTCGAATCCACAGCGAATTGAAATTCGTTGCATGGATGATTCGACAGTGGTTTGTTGTGTATATGAGTGTTTCCTATTAATTATTTTGTCAGAAAGAACGACAGAAAACATCAACTTCTTACGTGAAAGTCGTAAACTCCTCTCCTGCCGTCGCTGAATAAAAATGGCTGATCTACGGTGTGCTTTGTCATGTGACTTCAGACGAAAATTTTCCATATCAAGACCGAGCATATCCGACTACTAAATACCTGTGACACAAGTTTATCGTGAATTCAAAAGATACTTGGAACTCTGTTCTTCTACGACTTTTAAGAGTTTAATTTCATAATTTGATGGAAAATTCAGAACGTCCCCTAAAAATAATGAAATAAGAGCATAGGGTAGGATTCGCACTTGGGACACGTGCGCTTAGCGCTTCCATTCGAGAACGTTCGTACGCCAATTTGGCCGTCCGAACGAAAGCCGAAATTTAACAGCCCATTGATCGAGTGAACGAGTGATCACCTGAAGTCCCCCTCACTATACCTCATTGAGACTTCGTCATCAATGAGGTAAAAAAGTACATGTAAGTGAAAGTCACATGTCAGATACCTGAATGTAATTTACAGATTGTAGATTAGGACAACCTACCTGAAGAGGATGTTTCCTTTTTTCGGCGTTTTGCTTTTGGTTCATTGCTTTCATCCGTTTGCTTTCTTTTCTTCTGTATTTGTGTCTTAGAACTAAAAGAAAGGTTTTTTTAATCCAAACAGTTCAATTAAAGTGAGGTTTTAAACGCTATTCTATTATGTCTTGGTTTTCCTACCCCTCATATACCACCGTCCGTCCAAGCAATTTTGTTTGGGAGGTGTCCATCACTTTTTCATGTAGGACTTCTGGCCCATGCTTGATGATAACTTTGGGTTAAGAAACAACATTTTGTATATGTAAAATTATCCTTTCTGATTTTCCCTTTTTAATACTTTCATCTATTCATAGCTCTGAATCCTCAAGCTGAGTTGATGAGAAGGAGTGAAGTAAAAGTACCAGTAGAATGTAAAGTAAAATAAGCATTGCATGAAAGTTAATTTTTTATAATGCATCAAATGGAAACTTGGAAATTTTCCAGCCCCAGATGAGATTTTTCCGAGTTTCCATTTGATGCATGATATCTACCAAGTATTTCTCACATTACTCACTTAGGTAAAATTATCCTTTCCGTACGGCTGTTATACCCGGAGAGTGGGTTGTGAGGCTGGGCTCCATGAGCTCCTCTGCCTGTGCTGGGAGCAGCAAGGTCACATCCCCCAAGACATGAGAGAGGCCAACATAGTCGCCCCGTACAAGAACAAGGGTGACCGTAGTGATTACAACAACTATCGCAGCATCTCTCTCCTGAGCATCGTTGGCAAAGTCTTCGCTTGGGTCACCTTGACCCACCTGCAGAGCCTTGCTTTGCAAATCTACCCTGAGTCACAGTGTGGTTTGAGAGCCGGGAGGTCCACAGTGGACATGATCTTTTCCCTCCATCAGCTGCAGGAGAAGTGTCGAGAGCAGTAGCAGCTATTGTTCCTTGCCTTCGTGGACCTCACCAAAGCTTTTGACTTGGTGAGCAGAAGCGGACTCTTCAAGATCCTCCAGAAGATTGGCTGCCTTCCAAAGCTCCTGGCGATCGTCACCTCCTTTCACCAGGACATGCAGAGTATGGTCTGCTTCGATGGAGCCACCTCCAATGCCTTCCCAGTCTCGATGCTGCTCCAGTATGCCTTTGTAGACTGTACAGAAGGTGTCTACGTCCGGACGAGGTCAGATGGCAAACTCTTCAACATCGCCAGACTCTGTGCAAAAACCAAAGCTTACGTTGTGTTCATACGGGAGCTGCTGTTTGCAGACGACGCTGCTTTAACATCCCACAGCAAGGAGGGCCTCCAACATCTCGTAGACAAGCTGTCCCATGCCAGCAAGGAGTTTGGGCTAACGATCAGCTTCAGGAAGACCAACATCCTGGCGCAAGGTGCTGAGTCCCCCCCAGTCATTACCATCGACAACACGGAGATGGAGGTTGTGGACACCTTCACCTACTTGGGCTCCACCGTGTCAAGCTCGACTTCACTTGATACTGAGATCAGCTGCAGGATTGCCAAAGCAGCTGCTGCCATGGCCAACTCAACAAGCGAGTGTGGGGCAATGACCTGTTGAGCAAAAGGACCAAGATGTGGGTCTACCAAGCTTGTGTACTGACTGTCAACTCTCCTTTATGGCAGCGAGTTGTGGACGACCTATGCCAGACAAGAGCGGCGACTCAATGGATTCCACCTCCACTGCCTTTGGCGCCTGCTGCACATCAGGTGGCACGACAGAGTCACCAACACCAAGGTCCTGGAGCGTGCTGGCTCACTGAGCATGCCATCACTGCTCATTCAGTGATGCCTTTGATGGCTCGGCCATGCACATCACATGGAGTGACCGCCTGCCAAGAGAAATCCTTTACGGAGAACTGTGGGAGGGCGTCTGTTGCATGGGCCGACCGCTGCTGTGCTACAAGGACGTCATCAAGCGAGACTTAGGATCTGCACTAATCGACACCAGTGCATGGGAGGACATCGCCAATCACCAAGATACATGGTGGCAAAGTGTATAGCGGGGGTTTCAAAAGTGGAAGTGAACGCTAGAGTCCAGGCCACATGCAAGAGAGCGGCGAGGAAAGAACGCGCACCCTCTGCGCGTGTTTCCACAAGGCACTTTTGCGCCACCTGCAACAGAGACTGCCACTCCAGGATCGGGCTACACAGTCATACAAGATCCTTCCCAAATCCCTAGCGCTAACCATCGCCTCTTTGAGACCAGGATGCCACTACTACTACTCACTTAGGTGAAAATATGCGTGTTTAATTCCTTTGTACTGAATACAATTGATTATCACCCCTAAGCAAATTGTTTTGCCTTTCTCCACTCTGAGATGCAAGTGAAATTTCTGGAGTTTGGCTCTCCCGCTTTAGGATAAAAGTAGATACAAAGTGTATCTTTCCTTTTATTTTACTTATAAATTTAACCAAAAGGGATAAATGTGTATTTTGGGGGTTCATTTCTAGCTTCAAATGGCAGAGCAAAGATCAGTGCACAGTCTTGCCATTTTCCTTATCAGTGAAAACACAAAAAAAAAATTGCCAAAATCGTATTAAATCCTCTCAACAAGTGGTTAGATGAGAGAAGACATTAATTTTTAAACTTTTATGTATGGTGCTGTATAAAATATTTAGAGTTCTCCCTTTTGAAGCTGGGTCCTTGGGTTTTCATGCAAATCTTTGAAACCAAAGTACCTGATAGAAGACCATAGCTCTATTTTGAAAGCTACTTTATTTCTTAAATACTGACATTAATTATACACAAGAAAAAAAGCCTGTGTAAAATTTGTACGAAATACACAACCAACCAATCAGAAAAGCAAACAACTGTGAAAATATATCGTTTGTCCAATCAGAGACAAAAACAATAGCACCTCACACAAGTGCACAGCTTTCTGTAAAAACAACGAAATGCCAAGATTTGCTCTCCTTAAAGTTACAATAGATTACTTCATAGATGTGCAAGCAAACAACTCACTCGAGCAAAGATAGCTCTTAGTTACAACAGTTAACAAGATGAATCAGTGGCCAAAAAACCCCACCAGTAAACCGAGACTGACTTCATAATTGTAAGCATCCGCAAATTCCTGATGCTATTTATAAATTGAATTTTAAACCCCTAACTCATGCACATGGAAAGCGCTTGAAGAATTTTTATTCACTCTTCGGCAAGCATAAAAAAACACACTTGTTCACTTTTTTTTTGGTGCATCGCAACTCAGGAATAAAAATAGTTTGTGTGCACTTTCCATGGAATAATCTCTATGTACGTGGCAGCCCAAAGGGCTGAATTTTTGTACTTTTACAAGCGGTAAAATAATTATGTATAAATTTTATACTAGTTACAACAATTGCTAAGAATAAATGTCAATTAATTAAATATATACCGATAATTAAATGCTAAAAATCTCAAAAGTTGTATGTAAAGTTCCTTAATTAATTAATTTTGTAATACCGTACTTTAAAAGTTGCACTAGATTAAAATTATAGTTCAAAATATTAATTATTGAATATACCTGCACACATCATACATGTACCTTATCCTAAACTTGGGCCGCATGTGCTTGCAAATATATGTACATGTAACCACACAAGAAAAATAAAGAAAATTAATGACCCACTTCACGAAAATCTCACCTTATGAAGGCATTGTACCACTGAACAATGTCACAGTCAACAAGATGGTTTGAGGTCAAATCCTGTTGTAAATGAGCAAAGATACAATGTAATGTAAGTACAACTTCAAATAATAATAATTCAAGTGAAACACCAAACAAATTTACCACATTCACTACTCAGGTGCCCCAGGACGACCCAGTCGATGAGTTACAGTAGATAAGATATTATTGCAACCTGGCAATTTGTTTGCTTATCTGACGCTGGGAAATTTGACTGACAGTCTTGATCGCAGAGTAGGAATGTTTCATGTTCTGGAGAGGAGGAACGGCACCAAATCTCTTAAGGACGTTCGCCCCCAAAACGTTCCTACGTACAGAGTTTTTTTAAACTTGCCACGCAGAAAGGTAATGATCTACTTTTGCGAAAAAGGCAAAAAATATGGGGGGTCACTGTGCTCGCTTTCGAGATCATGAGGTGCACTTTTAGAAGCTTGCGATATTTTAAGACAATCTTAGCTTACAACTGTCAGCAATAAAAAAGCTACATTAGTGAAATTTAGATCAGGTAAACGTAGTTAATTAAACATAACTAATACAACTAAACAAACTTTTGCAGCTGATGTATTTTTCTGAGGTGAAATAGACCTTGAAAAATGATACATATTAGTCTAAGAAAGAAAACTTTGGTCGTACAAGAGCATAAAAAGCGAAATATTTGTAACTTCTCACATACAGATTTTTTTTGTTTTTTGTTAAAATGGAAGTGATCTGTGGAAAGAAAAATGGGGGTCGCCGAGCATTCAAGAGAGTAAAATCGCCGCGAAGTTCTCAAAGCGATTGTTTATTCGCAATGTCACCCCATTGCGTGACATTTCCGAGAAGACCTGGGTCCACAGCTATCCCATGATACCACATGCTTTCAGGTTTCATTCTTGTGGAAAATGTTTGCGCCCTTAGCATCGTGTTTACCTTTGTGGTCTGCGATGCATGACGTGTGTGTGACATGCGCGAAAAAATGCGCAGTGGCAATGGGCGCCAATGTCCTTAAGATAAGCAATCTTATGAACAGAACAAAAGCACTGATTGTACAACCTCAGTGGCTTTTCCCTCCCAACCCCAGAGAGGGGGAAAGAAAAATTAATGTCATCTTACTACTCACTTTCAATATATTAATGGAATACCGGTATTTGCACCAACATAACTTTTCCGTCTTGAAGACATGCAACAGAAAACTAGACTGTCTGATTTATTCGATGTTGATTATAAAAATGGGGAAACCAAGCTTGAACATGAAATCGAACTCTATCCATACAAAACTATTTGTTTAATCTGAACATACTTAATATGCATACATGTTACGTACAACACTATATGTTAATCATTTCCATCACCTCACACTGTATAAATTAGTCAATTTAAAGGACTTGAGTGAATTTGTTCTCAACGTAACATAATCCCCAAAAGTGGGCTATCATAGAGCTTCACACCTCAATCACCCAAAGGGTAAAATTTTGCAGCAAAGTCCTCATTAATTCCTCACACCCCCCTCATCTTTTTAAGCAATCGAAAGCTTTGCAATTGTATGTAGTCTGTAATTCAAAATACACCTGTAGTAACAAATCCAAGGCCAGGACTTTGTAGCATTAACAGCTGCAGCTTTTTTTGTTTTGCTCCATTAGTGAGTTTATTTGACATTTGAAAAGCTCTATAGTCAGTGTGACATTGAATTTACGATCGATGGATATAAAGGCGATGAAACATGGTTCAACATCTTGCAACATTTATATAATTGTTTCTCAGCAAATGTTAAACAATGTTGCACAAACGTGTTGAACGGAATAGAGCTGGTCTCTATTCTCGTTCAACATCGTTCAACAACACTCAACGTGTTGAATGGCATATTTCAACATTCAACATGACACGACACACTGTTCAACATTTGTGCGTGTATCATCGGCTTTATAACGCTTTGTCACAATCGAAAGGAATTGGAACACATTCGTAAGTGAAATAATCAAACCACGATTTAGGACGGATACTGCACTTACCAGAAGTGTTTCTTTCTTGAATGATTTCGCAGTTTTAACAAACTTATTTTGCAGCAAAAATGAGTAGATGTGCGGGTATATCTCGCTCGGTACGGCCGCCATTTTTTCCACACGTGTTCAGAACTCCTTTAGCTTGAATCGTCAACCTCGTTCCCAGGGTCTTCCCAGGGTCTTCTCGGGAGAAGACCCTTGCACAGCAGATCACGTGATCAAATTTGTCCATCGAGGCAAACCCATTCTCTGCCTTGATGCTTAGCTTAAATGGATTATGGGAAATGGTCACATATTTTTGAAAAGATAGCCCAAGTGCATGGACGTAGGACTCGAACCTGGGAATGTTCATTATTAACCCGTCACCTAACCAAGACCTAACCACTTGACCACCACACCGCTAGCTGCTTAGGGACAATATTTTACACGGCTATTTGATAATGTGGTATCATCACTCGGCAGCGAAACTCTAACGACAAAACTCTACGACAAAGCTAAACATTTTAAAATCGAAGTATATGCTTAAATTATTAATCTAGCTTAGGCGGTTAGGCCTAATAATTTTTCAGCAGCGATATTCTATGAGAGCCTTAAATAAATGTGTTTTAGAGAGTGCGGTGTTTTGATCTTCAGTGGTGAAAAGGAAAGAAGCGGTTCATATAGAATAGAAGCTCCGTGTTGAAATCCACTCCACGTATATGATTTTTTATTTCCTTATTTTCTCTGTTACCACAAGTCCTGGGACACAGTGTCCTAAATTAACGATAATAGTAACTTCAATGCAAATTAGGAATTAACGATAATCGTTAATTTGGAGAGGAGATCATGTCATCTTCAGAAGTGACGGTTGAACAAATTCAGATATGATAGATATATAATTAAGAAGACTGGTAACTAGAGAGAATAAGATTAAAATAGTAAGATAAATAGATAGCAGTGAAAACTGACCGTTTAATAAAGCCACAGTTTTTCACTGCCAACTTTTTCGTTAGAACGCTGGTTTAAGGTCACGTATTAATAACGTTTTTCCCGGCGTTAAGAATTTAGAATTTGCTCCTCCACAGAGACTGTTAAAGAGGGAAATTTTTTGTCGCATGTGGCTACAAGAGAGAGGGGATACTTT
>OX421447.1:292500-295000 GCA_949126865.1 Montipora capitata
ATACTCGGCCAAGCAGTAAAAGAGCTATTTTTTTTTTTCGTTTTTGCACAAGATTACCACCAACCCAAATGGATTCGGTCTCGGTTTTACAGTTTTTCTTGCTGGCTTGAAACGCAGAATTATACACTTCGGTGAACGTATGACTTACAATTTTGCTGATTTTAACAGTCATTTCAAAAAATAAAAATAAGTGGCATGAAAGTAAGTATTTTTCATCGCCATAGACCAGAACAGCTTAACGTACTTGCTCTCTGAGTTGTCAATTTAGTTACATCTTATCGGGAACCTAATTTTCTTCCATATAGACATTTGTTTCCTTTGCTCGAAAAACGTTGCTCTGACATGCGTAAGCAAGCGATTCTTGAAACCTGAGACACCAGCCTTGGAGCATTTTGAGTTTTTAGGCTGGGACAAACGGTCAGCCGGTCTCATTTTTGAATTGCTGAAAAAATGTTTGACACTGTGTAAGGATTTCTAAATTTCAACAAAGCTTTGTCAATGCACCAACAAGAAAAATGTTAAGTTTGCTTACGTTTTTCCGAGCCTGCATGGCAGCACCGACCGTAATATGCATTTGTATCAGAATCATTTTCGAGTCATAAATAGAAGGAGAATACTCCAGACTCTATGCACCTTTTCGCACTATCCTGATCTTGTTGTATAATTAAGATCGCAAGTACCTTCCTTTTTGCTTTTGGAAGTTACTTTTGTCGCTGTTGCAAAAGTTTTATTCTTAATAAATAATGCTTATTTTTTTTCCAGCGAATGATAGGCCGATATTTGTACAGGATCAATTTACAGCTTTATTCCCTGAAGAGCAACCTATTGGTAAGAGATTGTTAAATTTGCGTTCCCGTACACTATGATAGAAAAATCTCGTGAACATGGAATTGCCATCCATTTATTATGTTACATTCCCAAGAAAGGTCTCTGTTCGAGCCTTGAAGTAACTATTTAATCGTCGTCGTTGTCGTTATCATTGCAGTCGACATTATGATGAATATGGTCATTCCCGTCTCTCACACCGGTAACACCGTCACCTCATGGGTAGCTAATGTAGATGTACTACCATCGGATAACACAAGATCCCATCTAATCACTCTTTATTTCAGCAAAATGTATTTCTTTATGCAAAAGGCCTCGAAATATTTTCACTCGTATCTCAAATTTATGTTAGGTACCAAAGTGACCCAAGTAGTGGCGAATGACACTGAAAGGGATGAAATACTTTACGAGATTGGCTCAGGTGCCGATGGAAAGTTTGGTATAGACAGAACCACTGGGTGGATAACATCTAATGTAATCTTTGATCGAGAGGTATGGTTTTGTAAGCTCTGGCAATATGCCACTGTATAGTAAGAAAATGATATGCTATTAAAGAAATCAGACCTTTGACATTTTTGGTGTATTGGGTCCCATATACATGGGTGAATGCAAAGATAAAGTCAACTTTAATTAAGTGAAGTACAATCGTCCTGGTGAGTGTAGTCCTGAGAAGGACTGTTTAAGGTGACATTGATGACATTGACATTAATTATGATATGATTTCTGAGTTCAAACCATTTATAATTTTGAGTCACTCTGTTTCTGAAACCAATAACACATCAAATAGTTTAGTTTATTCTACATAAAATGGCGTGAAGAAATCTATAAATTTTAAATTAATTAGACCGTATCACACGCTGTGCAGGAGGAGTTGGACTTAGAGGAAAGGAAGCTGAAGAAAGGGGAAATTTGAGAATGCCCGTGAAAAGGGATATGCAGCATATTCTCAGGCACTGTGTGACATTAGCTTTCATAATCTTAAAGTCGTATTAATTATAAAAACCCTTTCCATTTCCTACACAGGGACATGTACACGGGAAACCAACGTGAATTTAAAGGATACTTCTCTTATTTTAAAATTATTTTTTCTTGTTTTGTTGCAAGTTTTCTTTTTTAATCACAATAGGTTTTGTGCGAAGTCCATGCCAGGTCTATATTTAGTAAAAGTCTCTGTATTTGTTTATTTTGTAGACTGCAGAAGCTCAAATCATTCAATTTTCTGTGCATGCCTACGATAGCGTCAACGGACGAAATGCTAAGGTAGGAAGGCTCTGAAATTGTCTCATGCGCTTGCCTGACGATGTGAACGACTCACACTGATATTTGTATGTTATACTTAGCTATAGCGAAGAAAACCCACGGGGGCCAGAAAAAAAATACTTAAATTCCCCTTTCTTAAGCCCTTGCTTTACTGTCCTTCAAATTTCTCTAAGCATTTTAGCGGAGCTTCGCGCGTAGGCGCGCGTGCGGATCACCATAGGCAAGAAAATGTGGTAACCCATCTGTGTAAGAAAATTTGGTATTGGGCACCGTACTACCGTACGTACGTCCACCCCTCCATATATGCCAATGTGACCAGTATCACGTGACCATATCGCGGGCTGAAGTTTAGAGCTCATCCAGGTAAGCCGTTTTTTAAGTTGACCGCTGACCAGGTACTTGGTTTTTTTTTTAT
>OX421447.1:305000-307500 GCA_949126865.1 Montipora capitata
GTAGTAGACGTATCTCTCCCAAAATTATGTCAATCGCAATTATAATAAGCCTTGGACAAAGCCATATAAATTATCCTTTTTGGCTTATTGGCTCAAGGGTGTGTAGCGGCTGCTAGAACGTGGAAGACTTTTCCCCATTCCTCACCCGAGATTGTTATGAAGCATATCTGGGGAGTCAGGGTGGTTTAGTGGTCATCAGCCGTGCCTCCTACCTCTGTGACCTGGGTTCAACTATGGCTAGGGTCGGTTTGTGGCCTGAGTTTCAGTCGATCTCAATCTGACTCCCAAGGGTTTTTCGCCAGGTACTCCGGTTTTCCTTCCTCCTCAAAATCGACTCCCGGCCTATTCGATCAGGCTGTGGTGCTGTGCTCCGAGGTTATATACATGGGTCGTGTTCAGGGGCCGAGCGCCTAGCCGGCAGCACAGCTCCTTCGGTCCGACCTCGTTGAGCCGTGCCCTTAATAATTCAGTCTCCGACTAGCAGGTCAGATGTTATTATTATTATCTAACTGAAGCAGCCGTTGGCTTAGCAACTGAGTTCCTTAAGAAATTCACTAACATTTGCCGCAAAAGGAATCACAAGTTCTATTTTCTTGCCAAAATCGAATACTTAACTGATTTTCCTGCCTTGTCATGCATCTGTTTCTCTTAATACTTATTTCATTTTCCAGGATGGTGGACCAGACAACGGTCTCAACTCATCCACGACATTAAACATTTTGATCCAAGATGCTGATGATTTGCCAGCGGAATTTTCATCTTCATCGTACTCAGCAGAAGTACCAGAAAACTCAGCTAAGGTTGTATTAGGCGTGTTTCTAGAATTTTAAGTAATGAATGCGCATAACGCGCTGTATCATGAAGCCTTGTCAGATATCAAAGCTAACCTAGCTAGGGTTGTAAACAAGACGACCTCACAGCTACTCACTTTGGGCTAAAAATCAACAACGAGCTAGGGAGAGTTTGGATATGCTGACACATAAACCTACTGTATCTTAAGTATTTAACTCTCTGCTCATAACATAATTGCCAAATATCTTGATCCAGTCTCGAGGGACACCCAAAATCGTCCCAGGAAGAGAGGATAAATAATCGCAATCGCCGAAAAATTATAGAAGACGTCTCCAAGGCGGCTTGATGAAGCACATTCCGGCTGTGGTCGTAAGACGATGATGATAATAATGATGACAACGAATAATCTACAGGTTGAAATTAGGAAATACCGGAATAAGTCAAGGGAGACTAGCTAATCAGTATGACTTGTGGTTCTTTTAATACGATGGAATTTTGTACGGAAATTATGAAAAGGGAAAGGAATTGCTTATGCTGAAAGTGTGTTTCTGTAATTAACCCTCGCAGGGCAAATACGTAACCACGGTAACGGCCAGTGATGGAGACAAGATGTTGAACGCACCAGTAAATTACTTCATCGATGCAGGTAGTTATATCCGGGGCCCTTTAGATAAAGCAATTCTTGCCTATGTGTATATTTTTAGCAATAAAATGCATTGTCATTGCTGTTGCCCAATTGGACTAAGGTACAACAGACTGACTGAGTACTAAAACTAAAATCAAGGTTCTGTCAGGACATCATCAGCCTTTTTTAAATCTAGGACACACAAATTACAACTGATACTGATACTAACTTCTACTGATAGGGTTTACGTAAATAGTTATTATCGCTGGCTTTTTTTTCTTGAAGATACCAATCCTGGAAATGCATTTGGTATTTTGGGGCAGTCTGGTGTCATCACAGTCAACGGTTCCTTGGACAGAGAGACTAAAAGCTCATACTTGTTGAGAGTTGGGGTAAAATATAATCTGAGATTGAAATAAAAGGAAGGAAAGATAAACGGATAGTCAGTCCAATAACCCTAACCCCAGGTTAGGCGGATAAAGCTGTTCCTAATGGATAGTCAGTCTGATGGGTCAGTCGATTGGAGAGTGTCAGTAAGTTACTAGTCCGCAGTAAAGCCAGTCAGTCGGACAGACTGCCAGTCGCTTGTCGCCAGTATATAATCTCCTCGTAATCTGTTTTCAGGGGTCAGACATCGTCAGACATCATCTGTCATATTTGATCAAATAGCAAACAGAATACCAAGCAACAAGCCGGCGTAGAAATAAAGTAATAAAAGTTGGCTAAAATAGAATAGGAGAAATGTATTCTTGGTGTTTCCCTAAGATGTGCAAAAATTGGCCCGAACCCGAATATTCTATTTTTCACAGGCCACCTCCACCATACATATTGCAGTGTTTGCAACTGTCAGTATAACTATTGCGGATACAAATGATAACCTACCCACCTTTCTTGACACGCCTTACACGGGAGATGTATTGGAAAATGCCTCCCTAGGGATGACGGTCATTAGAGTAACGGCAACCGATAACGATGAGGTAACCTCTTAACTTAAGCAGTCCATTGAAATTCTTCGTTGTCAAGTAAGGGAATGGTATTAAAAGTATCCACAACGTTCTGTCAAAAGAATGATGGCACTATTCT
>OX421447.1:317500-335000 GCA_949126865.1 Montipora capitata
TACTTAATTTATATATCTCTCTAGCGGCTTTCGATCCCTGGGCCAATGAAATAATTGATACTATGAAACACATCAAATTTGCTGAAGCATCACAATCTGCGTGAAGTGGACAAATTAGCTCTATCAGTGCGTCCGGGGAGTTACATTGGACTACCCGAATGATTCCACTAGTGGCCAGGCCAACACTCTCTTTTTCAGTACGTCACCTCTCGTCACGATGCCTTCTTCCTCCTGCAACAATACGAGGGAAACTTTGTTAGACTCCTTGTCTCTCAGTTGAATTGCAGGAATCCATCGTGAAGTCACAGCCAATGAATGTGTAGAAAACTAGAGGGTTTTATAATAATTTAATAGTGTGGGCCTAAGATCATCCATATTTGTTGAAACAAGTGTGTGGTGTACCGTAATGGAGGGCAAGCCTACCTCGCATGCACATTTTAAAATTATGGACAAAGAGTTTTTCTTTCCCTTTTTTTACAAGATTTGGTGAGTGTAGGGTCCAAGTCACCGTTGGAGATGATAATGACAACAGTCCAAGGTTCACCAACTTACCAAATGACACAACAGTTACCGAAGGACAATCTGCAAACACCGCCTTTTTTGCTGTCAAGGTATGTGTCCATAAAAATGGTTATGTCAAAAAGAGGAAAAGTGACATGGGTAATTGGAGTGGCTTGAAGACGCGGAAAAGGACGACTTTCCTTTCAATCTTGTAATTTTTCCCTTTCTCAAATCTAGACCGAAAGGTAGATCCCCTCACAAAATTAAGGTGGAAGGATCTTAAAGAACTGACTTGTTTCAATTTGTAGGCAGCTCTGGCCACAGGCAGCACAGACTCGGAGGGTAAAATATTATAAGGATTTGTATGGGAGTCTCGATAAAAAACTCAAAAAGATATTTATAAGAAGATAACCATAAGAACGGAGCTATCTAACGAAATGACCTCCACTATCTAGTCTTGGGGAGCAAATGAACAGCCATGCCATGTCGAATTCACAAAGTTCAGAGTGATGTCAGCAAGAGAGGTTGAACGTTTTGTAGACAAAATCGGTAAAAAATCTTGTGATCTTGACCCTATACCAGCATCTATTCTCAAGAAATGAAAACCGACTCTTCTACCCATTTTCACTAACATGGTTAACATGTCGCTCCAATCAGCATATATTCCCGCTACACTGAAGGAAGCAATGATTAAACCGAAGCTGAAGAAGGACAACCTAGATTCTGAGGATTATCCAAATTTTGGACCTATCTCAAATCTGAAGGTTGTATCAAAGATAATTGAAAAGGCAGTATCTTGTCAATTGAGTGATTACCTACGTGATAATGATCTGGAGGAATCTTTTCAGTCAGCGTATAAATGCTTTCACAGCACAGAGACTGCTCTTTTGAAGGTGCAAAATGACATTCTCCGTGAAATAGACAATCAGAAATGCGTTGTCCTGCTGCTGTTGGACATGTCTGCAGCGTTCGACACCGTCGACCATGAGTTGCTACTGGAAAGAATGTCAAAACGCTACGGTGTGAAAGGAAATGCGCTAAAATGGTTCCGATCCTATATTCAAGATCCGAAGCAGTTTGTGATGATTGATGGAATCAAATCCAAAGTGAAAGAACTCCGCTATGGTGTTCCCCAGGGATCAGTTTTAGGGCCGATCCTGTACTTGCTATGCACGTCGCCCATCGGGGACATAATTAGACGGCATGAACTCAACTACCATCTCTACGCCGACGACACTCAGCTATACCTCTCATTGAAGCCCACTCCCGCTGGACAAGCCGGTTCCATAGCTAAGATAGAAGCGTGTGTTTCCGAAATCGACTCGTGGATGGTAAGCAATAAGCTTAAATTGAACAGAGGAAAAACGGAGTTACTGGTCCTAAGCGCACGACACTGCCCACCCCCATCAATAGAATACATCGATGTGTCTGGTGAACGGATCAAGCCATCCCCTTCTGCAAGGAACATTGGAGTTATCTTCGATGAGCACATGTCGCTAGATAAGCATGTTACCGATACCTGCAAGGCCTGTTTTTTCCACCTCAGGAACATTAGTAAGATAAGAGACTGTTTATCTCCAGCAGACACTGAAAAGCTGGTTCACGCATTCATTACCTCTAAGCTTGATAGCGACAACTCACTATTGTATAGGCTACCCACCTTTCTAATAGATCGCTTACAAAATGTCCAGAATGCTGCGGCCCGCATTATTACTCGTACCAAGAAATATGACCACATTACGCCTGTCCTAAAGCAGCTGCACTGGCTTCCAGTTAACCAGCGCATTAACTATAAGATGCTACTTCTGACCTATAAAGCGCTTAATGGCCAGGCTCCTAGTTACATCACTGAACTATTAGAGCCCTATGCACCAACTAGCAATCTGAGATCTTCCTCTAAAAACTTACTAAAAATACCACCGGTCAAGCTAGTAAGTTATGGCCATAGGTGTTTCTCTTTTGTAGCACGCAGTTTATGGAACTCTCTCCCCGACATTATCAGACAGAGTAGGTCGTTACCAAGTTTTAAGACCTATACGAAAACATACCTCTTTAAAAAATGTTATAACTTAGATTAGCATGTAATATAGTCTTTTACCTGGAAATATAGTTTTAATATCTTAAAATAGTTTTAATATAGTTTTTACCTGAAAATTGTAAAAATCCATCCTATTGCTACTTGTAAATTTTCCTATTTTGGATTGTAATTATTGTAAAGCGCTATTGGGCTAATGGGAAATAGCACCATATAAATAAAGCGTTACTATTATTATATTGTCCACGGCCAGTCAGCCGTTCATTTGAGCCTCGATAGGGTGAAAGCAAATCGGTGAACGGTTGATCAGCCGTGTCCAACCAAATTCGAAGGATTTTGAAATTTTGGATATTCATCGCTTTTTCTCAGCAATGGATACTGCTAGACTTTGAAACTTAGTCAAGGAAAAGTAAATTTATCCATGTGGCCATCGCCGGAGTTTGAGCGTGACTGATGCCTGAGAAGTGTGATTTTATCGGCGAGATGTGAGGTAAGCTAGAAATTACTTTTCAGCCTTACCTTTATTTATGTACGAATGACAACCCGCAAAAAGGGGAAGTCGCTTCAACCGCATTCAATTAGGTACTAAACTACCAAACAAGAAGCCAGAAAGTCACCAGGACAACAAAGTGCGACTTGACAACTTTTGCGTGTAAATAACTTTTTGAGTTTGTTATAGA
The DNA here is from genome assembly GCA_949126865.1 of Montipora capitata. NCBI lineage: Eukaryota > Metazoa > Cnidaria > Anthozoa > Scleractinia > Acroporidae > Montipora > Montipora capitata. The sequence continues at coordinate 320,717 of OX421447.1, forward strand.
GACTGCAATTTTTACCCTCTGAGTCTGGTTGAGTAAGATTTACCTGTTTTAAAACTACAAAAATTTCTCGACAAAAAAAAATTTCGACAATATAAATTTTACAAAGGTCGCATCTGCTCTTGTCACATTTATAGCAACCTCTCTCAAGTGAATTGGTATTTTGTGTATTTCTTGTTACGTATCTAGAAGGTGCCAAAATTTCTTTACGATTTTAAGATCTGCGGTAAGCTGGAATGATGGAATTTTTGTGAGTAACTCTTTCAATTTTGTGTTTGATTCCAGGAGATGCAGATGTTTCCTGATGATGTAATTAATGTTTGGCAAAATTATTTTGTCGAATCGAGAGATTTTTGTAGTTTTAAAACAGGTAAATCTTACATTGTTAGACCCAATTTGACATGTAGTTCCAAAAACATCATCTTTTTAGTTTCTTGCAAAAATGCCAGCTTCAGTATATTGACTCAACAACCACCGAATTCAAGGTCAGGTTTAGAAATCACAAGTCATCTATGATTACAAATAAGAAATCATGTGAAGTGGCAGTCCACTTTAACAGCATTTCACATTCACTACGAGATTTTTGTTTTCAATGTATCGACCAACTTAATGACACCAACAGGCAAGGTGGTATTAACAAACTTCTTGTTATAAAAGAAACTTATTGGAGTGCGCAGCTTTTCACCTCAGCGCCTCATGGCCTCAACAAAAGGCAAGAATTTCATTCCAAAAACAGGATACATTTTAACTCTACATAACTAACGAATGCACGCTTTTAGGTGAAGAAATCGATTTTTCAAACGATTGTTTCTGCATTTTAAGTTCAGATTTCTGTGATTTTTCTTCTACCATTTTGATTTGCTGATGATATTGTGTTCTTTGATACGGATGAAACGAGATTCAATAAGGTATTGGCAGTGGTAGAGTCAGTTTTCACGAGATTCGGTCTAGTAATTGCTGAAAATAAAACAAAATCAATGAGTCTCAACCTGAATTAACCCTTCACTTTTCAACTGGCACGCTAGAAAAAGTCAAAAAGTTCAGATATTTAAGATATCATGTATCTTCAGATTCCCCAACACTATTTCTAGACATGCAAATCTAATCAGCGTTCACAGCATTTCACTCAAACCGACGTGCACTTACCAACCGCAATATCAGCCTCCCATCCCGAGGTTTCACTACTTGACAGTTTAGTACGCTCAAGGCTTCTGTATTCAGTCCAAGCATGGAATTTAACCCAATCGGAAAAAGGGCGACTTGAAGTGATCTACCGCAGTTTCTTACGAAAAATGGTTTACAAAGGATACACCAAGAAAGACCCACAAAATGGTGATTATAGTTTCATAATCTCTAATCAAAAATTATACGAGACAACCCGTACAGTTCCACTTCAAGACTTCATTGATAAACAATTCCTAAAGTTCCAAGCCCGTGTTACCCGTCTTCAAATCAAGAAGCTCCAAAAACAACTCCACTTTATGATTCCCGAAGTTAAAGACACGCAGAATCTTTGGAATAAATGTGGCAAATTATTAAGGAGGTTACGACGGTATTCAGACTAGAAGACTCATGCAGTCAAGAGCGAAATTCAGACAAGCTATTGATTCTCGGTATGGAACCCGCAGGACAAAGCAAGCCAAGTGAGACACTTCTCCCTGCTAACTATCATTGTCATTGTCACCCACCGAACATTATCAAACGAATCCCAGAGAATATAAACCAAAGGCTGTCGAATATCTCGTCTGACGAAGAAGTCTTCAACAAAGCAGCACCGACGTACCAGGCAGCACTAGACAAGAGCGGATATGCATACAAACTGAGGTTCAACCCAAAAAACAACAGGGAAAAACCCCGCAGGTCAAGAAAAAGAAACAGCACATGGTACAATCCACCCTTTGACATGAGAGTGAAAACTAACCTGGGAAAGAGTGCAATCGATGCACACAATAACCGCCTCCTGAAGCAAACCAACCCAAGCGAGAGCATAAGCGACGCCAGTTTTTGCAATTGCCGCAAGAAAGAGGACTGCGCACTAGAGTACCAGTGCCTCGCAAGGGGCATCGTATACCAAGCCACCGTAACAACCGAACAAGGTAGTGAATGCTACGTGGAATTAACCGACACACACTTTAAGTCTAGATTCACCAATCATAAACAATCGTTTAGAAATGAAGCATACAGCAGCCAAACTGAGCTCAGCAAACATGTATGGCAGTTAAAGAAAGCTAAGGTAGATTACACGATCAGATGGACGATCCTAGACAGGGCACAGTCATACTCCAATGCAACTAAAAGATGCAAATTGTGTAACCTAGAAAAGTTCGACATTATATGCAAACGAGAGCTTGCCACCCTTAGCAAAAGAACAGAGCTTGTGAGCATTTGTAGGCATGTAAATAGATTCTTTCTAAAAAACACCTAATATTGTAAATGCACGCGTGATTCCAAGGGAACTCTACAAGAGCCAACTAATTAACGTTATCATTTAGATCCCGACCCCAGAAAAGCCTAAGTGAAACCAAAATCCGAAATTTACACCTTTAAACGAGACGACGAGCACATCCGTCCTTTTCATATGCCAGTTTCCCCTTTCCCCCGGGACTAAGAGCTTTTCTTCTTTAGTTTTGTTACTATAACTAACAATATTGAGTCCTGTTATTATAATTATCATGATAACACATAAGCTTACATTGTTTTTAATAGTGCATCAATCCTCTTCACACAAGTTGGGACACAAGTCATGTCCTATGCTCTCCCAGTGTTGGGTTTGCGAGATGGCTCATCTAAATCAGTGAATTCAACATTGGGGAGAAAGGATTGCACCTAAAAGTCTGAACATTAGTGCTGTACATGGTGTCCCAACTTAATTTGGCGAGGATTGATGCAATTTTACATTTTAAAGTTAAGTTTAAGTTAATTCTGAAAAGCCTAACTGGAACAATTCATAAAGTATGGTATTTTATAGCATTTCCTTCTTTCTCTCTCTGTAATATATTTCTTTTTTTCCTCTTTCCGAAGGCTGTTGATGCGGACGAGGGTTTGAACGCAGCTATAAGTTACAATATTTTCTCTGGAAACACTGGTAGCGCCTTCTCTGTAGACCCAAACAGGTAAACAGTTGACATTAATGACAGGCCCCTGCCGCTATCTTCCCATCTTAAACTGAACATAAAAACGGATTGGTAAATACGAATGACGAAGGGCAATTTCAGCACCGCTTTTTCGTATCGTTGTTTTTATTTCCTATTATCCTCAGAAAGTTTCATCAAACGAAACGATACTAGAGCTAAATTTCAAGTTAGGTATATCTGTAATACGACTGTAGCATTTGTCGGCAAGTTGTCATACTGTTCATAAATCATAAATAATGCGATCTTCAATTGTAAAGCTAACTCAAAATTTAGAAGACATTATTCAGATGTTGTTTTTCACGTCGTCTCTCACACCATTTTCATTTCGAAATCTCGTGCTGATTGGCAGAAAAAAATATTGCTAGACCATTAAAACGCGGTCACAAATTGCTTCCAAAGCATCCTTGAAACTGTTTAGATTTCAAGTAATTTTAGTGGGCGTTTTTGATGGGAACAAAGAAAGAACGGTGGTGGTATTCACCTTCCTCTCACCCTCTTTCCCCCTTCGCGGGCCCCGTGGCTGAAACAACTTTTTGGGATTTGTTTTTAGCGGAGTTTTGTCAACCGCTCGAGAGCTGGACCGAGAAACCATTGCCCAATATTCTCTTAAAATCACTGCTACGGATGGAAGAGGAAAGGTAAGTTACAGCCAGCATTCAATCCTACACAACTATCCCTTTAATCCAACTTTTGTTCGAGGAAAATGGTTTAATGCTTGGTATTTAGCCACCATACTGCGCGTTCTTGGCACTTTTTGTCCAAATATGCATTATATTGAACACTTGGAGGTCTTTACCTACATAAATAATTTTCACTATAATGACCTGCCTTCGATAATAACATATAGAAAGTTACAAGACTCTTTTGCTTCTATGTTGTGCTTATGTGTTTGTTTCCGCGATATCGCTGTGCTCTATTTCTCAAGGCAACAACAGGGAGTCTGATGGTGCATATAGCTGATATCAATGACAACGCACCCATATTTACGAAGTCCATGGGGTATGACTTTGAGGTGAATGAAGGACAAGCCGGTCTGACGGTTGGGGTAGTCAAGGTGAGATAAGAAAATGATATCTTTAGTATTATGGCGACTACTTTGGTCTGCAAGTATGAGAAAAACAAAACACTATGGATATTATGGAGATCCTCATCTCCTGTTGAGTTTCATCTGATCTTCAATACGTTGATCGGACTGATCGATGAAATCAATCGAGCAATAACAGTAACCCTTGTAGGTATGACAGCAAAAAAAGGGGGCACGATTGTCGAAGGGAAGCAAGGTTTGGTTTTTACCATTGCGTCTCAATAACGCTTTCTGCATTCCAGATTTTCTTAACTTAATTTGTGATCTTCTCAATTTGTAGAGCACTCGTGTTGTGCTATCTGCTACGGAGATCATCATCATCATCATCATCATCATCATCATCATCATCATCATCATTATTATGTGAATTCTTGCTGTTCAATCTGCTGTATACTCCTAAAAGGCCGGGTCCAAACCATGGTCCCAGGGAACAACAGGGCTGATAAATGTTGCTTTTAAGACAAAACCTTCCTTAGTATGTGGGCTGTTCCTAATAAAGTTATTTTTTGTATTTCACTGATGTTGATTGCTCCAGGGATTTTTTCCCGTGTGTTTTTCTAGTCCCTTCTTGATGAGCCCTAAAGCACCTATAACAACTGGTATCAGTGTCAGTCTGTTTTCATTCCCCACATTCGGGTTGTTTCAATCTCTAGGTCTATATATTTGGAGAGTTTTTTAGTGGTCTTTAATGAGGTGCTTCTGTCTGATGGTACTGCCATATCTATGAATTTGCTTGTTTTGTTCTTATGGTCTTTTATAGGGCTTGTTAGCTGCTATTTCTCTATCTGTGTGTATTTGCATATCCCAAAGTATCGTAGATTCTTTATTTTCAGTGACCATTGCTGGTTCATGTTCATACCATTTGTCCGATACTTGGATATTGTAGTGCTGACATGTTTTCCAATGTGAAAATGCCGCTGCCTTTTGTGTCAGCCAGACACAATGTGGTCTATCGTTTTTTCGTATCTGTTGCATACCTGCACATTGGATCAGTGCCTTTTTGTTCATCATTCTAGCATGATATGATCTTGTGGCCAAACTTTGGTCCTGTGCTGCGATTATTAAGCCTTCTGGCCTTATTATTATTATTATTATTATTATTATTATTATTATTATTATTATTATAATTATTATTATTATTATTATTATTATTATATCAGAACTGTTTTGAAGAAAAATAGCATTTGCAGGTAAATGTGAAATGTCTGTTTTGTGTCATACTGCGGTCATGTTGATACAAAATTTCCCGTCATAATAACTAGCATATAATTTTGATAGGCAGTTGACAAGGACGAAGGCACAAATGCAGGGATAATATACAGTCTCAAACCAGTGCTAGATTACATAAAGTAAGTGAAGGTAATTTTACTTGCTTGGAAAAGCTTGTTGACTTTATTTGCTTAGGAATGCCCGGTTCCTCAAATTGTCTCTAGGCAGCAAAAGCTTACATCCGCTGGATTTTGCTTCAATAGGAATAAAATACCAAACAGCAGTTACAAACATTTGCATGAACCACTGTTTGCGTTTCATTCTTATTGAAACTTAAATGGCCCAAGTCAAAGGATTTTGCTTCCTTTGTTTTTGATATAATTTTCTTCAACAACATCAGCAAAGAGGGTAGTAGCAACATTTACTTGTACCGGAAAAAAAGGAATATCGTTCTCTTAATTTTAACGAAGATTGTGTGAAATTTACATTCAAGCTGCGTCAAGCTTGACCAGCCAATCCGAACTGATCTCAATGCTTCTATTACTCGGGATAAAGTATTCGTATACAGTGCATTAGTTTTTTGATTTTTGTAGTTTCTATAAGACCTACAGCGTTTTTATGGTTTTGCCATTTCTATAAAGCATAGGTAGATGTCCCAAAAGTAATTTTTTGATTCCGCCATTTTTTGACCCAGAAATCAAGCTTTAAATTTCGCGCTTCCGTCAAGCCCAATCAAGTTGACCGCGTAATCAAAGATTGGTGACTAGTGAAGTCACTGCAGGAGCGACTGGAAATTGAATGAGATAACTGGACTACCTTCATAGACGATTATCGTGTAGGTTCATCAAGCGATACTTTAGGACACCGTTTAGTGAGTGATGGAACATCAAAGCGACTTTTCCTCTGAAAATGATAGCAGTGGTTTTTCATCGGATTCGAACGAAGAAATATAGAGTTCAAAGGTCTAGACTTGTTTGACGATGATGCTCCTTCCAATTCAGAAGAAGGCCCCAATTGTCAAGAGCCACTGGCAGATGAAGATTGGGGTGAAGATTGGCTTCGCGAATATAATCGTTTAAGGACAAAAAGAACAGAAAGACAGCAACAGCTACAAAACCAGTTTGACAGGATTGTAACGAAAACAGAAAGCAAACGAGCTTAGACAAGAAATTAAACGCGAGTAACTAACAAAATAAATTGAAATGCCCGATTTTCGCACAGCTTCTGTTAAACGACTATGATTGTACCCTAATGTGAAATGACCGACCTGACGACGACTTCAATCGGATAAATCTTCTTCTCTCCAGGTATTGCGCTGAAACGTTGTTACTGGAAGAAGACCAATTCTATCTTTTATGTGTGTTCTCTGGCATTTAAGATTTCCAAACGATACATGCCGCGGGAAGTCCTCAGGAGCGAATTGACAAGAAAACAGAGCGGATGAAGCGCTTGGTGTCCACTTGTCGCGCTTTAACTTCACGAAGTCCGTCCATTTCTTCCTTCTGGCCTTTGCTTCACTGCGATCGTTACTTTAAAATGGAATTTTATGTACTGTTATGCCCTTCTCTGCATCAGAAATATTTGAAAACCCGCAACAACACACCTATCAGGCATAATTTCCCAACAAAAAATTGAATTTGGTGCGCGGTTCCTGTAATGACATCTGGAAACAAGTCTCTTTCTGGTGCTGTCTCCTGGTCAACTTGATTGGGCGTGACCAAAGCGCGAACTTTGAAGCTTGATATCGGGGTTAAAAAGTGGCGGAATCGAAAAAATATTTTTGGGACATTTATCAATTTGACAAACATTAAACATGCTTAAAGACAATCCGAATTTTATCATTTGCTTTAAAGGTTACATGAGAGAATTTAATGTGAAGAGAAGTTTTTATCACTAATTCCACAAAACCAATTTACAACGGGATGAAATTGCTATCTTGTTGACAGGTTCACGATCGTCGCGTCCTCCGGTGAAATAAGGACTGCTGTAGCGTTAGACCGTGAAACCACCGATCGCCATAATATCCGCGTTATCTCTAGAGATGCAGGATCACCGAGTTATGAGAGTGAGGTTCAAGTTTTAATAAATGTTTCTGACATCAACGATCACAGGCCCGCGTTTAGTCAGCGCCATTACTTTGTTGAGGTGAAGGAACAGCAACCGGCTCACGTCATCTTAAACCTTACGGTAGGAAAGGCAGAGTTGTATTATAATGAAGCCCAAAATAGTCCACTCTAACGAAAGGGCTCATGCTAAAGGAAAGGAACTTTATTTAAGTGTCAAATCTTCTAGCGCTGGAGCCCTAATTGGGAGCACTGTAAATTGAAATTAACTAATTAAAGCAAATCAAATCTTGGTTTTGAGGATAGGGGAGAACCGGAGAAAAACCTCTCGGTGCAGAGTAGAGATTCAACAAACTCATCCCACATATGACGACTAACCAGAGAATCGAACCCGGGCCACATTGGTGGGAGGCGGGTGCTCTCACCATAGCGCCAACCCTGCACACCGTCCGCTCCAGACTCGGTGTTCAAACCACTTTCAATTTGTTTTCAGGCAACGGATGGAGACATCGGCATTAATGCGGGATTTTTCTACTCAATCTTATCTGGAAATTCTGGAAACATTTTCCTTATAGACTCTGTTAGTGGAGCTCTTTCCACTACAGCACCCTTAGATCGAGAAGAAGAAGATTCTTATATCCTAATGGTTCGTGTGTCAGATTCCCATGGCAACCATAGTTATGGGATAGTGTTCGACGACACTACTGTGGTCGAGGTGATCGTTGAGGTGCGTAGTTCTTTTGATATTTTTACGCAACAGGAAAGAGTATAATGAACAATTATTCCATGAGCGCGCGTTGGATATGAGATGATAGATAGCCAACGAGGCGCGTAGCGCCGAGTTGCCTATAATCATCTCATATCCAACAAGCGCAAGTGGAATAATTGTTTTATTAAAAACGCCCCCAAAATATAAAACACTAGACTACAATAAAAATAAAAAGCACCAAAAAATCACGCATATGCTTGCCGTGTTTCTGGATCATGGTATAATGGCTCATAACCCGTGATGGCTCAGCCAATCAAAACTCTCGAATTGCATTATCCAATGATCCAGGTTTTAATAAAAGGCAGATAGCCTTGAGATGTGAGAGGATGATGCTTACCCTTTCTGTAATCCATTGATTTTCTTTTAAGGTTTTGAGGTGTTTTTGTGAAATTTGAGTACCATACTGGAATCCGTGGGTTCAACTTTGGCCAGACCAACACATCGGGTCTTAAAATTACTAAGGAGAAAGTAATTTCGTTGGTCACACATTTTTTCACACATTTTTTGTAAATGATCACATTTCCTGGTCTGCTGTGAATGGAAGATTAGCCGTAGGGCACGTTTCACAGCGCATCAAAATGTTGTTCAACCAACGCTTTGTTTCAAAATACCGCTCATATTGTAGGCAAGTTCAGCAGGCCGCTTACTTTAGTGCGGCCTTCTTGACCTCAAGGTGTGCTTTTCCACGAGCTTTGATTACAAAAAGGATGCAATGAGTATCTTACTAACCTCGTTTTCTGGGGCTGTATTGCAAGTCACATTATTCATCCCAGGTAATTATCAATTTTAACTCTCCGTAATTTCGCAGGATGCCAATGACAACAGTCCAGTTTTTACGAAGTCTGTTTATCCAGTACAAATATACGAAAACATCACCACTGGCTCAGCGATTCTTCAGCTTTCTGCACAAGATCCGGATGTCGATGATAACATGGCCATTCGGTATTCCATTATCAAAGGCAACACCCTCGAGAGATTCTTCATTGATGACTACAGTGGTGTGTTGTACGTAAGGAGTCCAATTGATCGAGATCCACCAAGAAACGAGAACGCTTTCCTGTTAACGGTACTGCTGTTTAATTAAATGTAAAGTATGAAAAATTGCGAATTAACAACGATTTGGTTGAGTATCTCAGTACTGAAGTGGCGATTAAGTAAACTTTAAACTATGATTTCATTTAACGTGTGACTCTAAAATGCCAACAGTGTCAAAATGATTTTCTTTCCCATGGCTCTAGGTTGCTCTCACAGGTGCGTTTTCTGTCCCATTTTGAAGAAGTGTGAAATCACATAAACACCCGACTGTAAGGTTTTGAATTTCGACTAAGATATGCTGTCTGTTTGAATAAATTAGGTTATGGCAAATGATGAAGGTCAAACCTCTTTGAACTCCACTACAAAGGTATGTGTTGTGGATTCATCTACTATTTTCATCTTTATATTTCGGGCGTATATCTTGATATCATGGGTACAATAAATCGAAATGAAATCAATTGTAATGATAATAACAACGATAACGATGAAGATGGCCGTAACCCTAACCCTAACCGCAATGTCAAGAACTATGAGAATGGCAATGCAATTGACAACTGTAGCAAATTATAATTTGCTAAAAACATCGAGCTGTCGTAGAAAAAAAAATTAAGCTATTGCTTTTGCTAATTAGGTTTTTCCCCAAAACTAACTCTTGTTTGAGAACATGTTTATCTCTTGTGAGTAATGTAAACAAAATTGATAAGAAGAAAGTAAATATCGGTTTAGCTCACATTGTTACTGTTTTACAATTTGCTTTAAATTCGGAACTTTAATAAAGTTTTACTGCCTAGTAAGCTTTGAATACTAGGTGTGATTTGAAAGCAATGGTTGTCATGCATTTGATCCGCAGGTCAGCATTACAGTGTTTGATGTCAACGACAGCCCACCTCAGTTTCAATCTGGTTAGTCAACTATAATTTTCAGTGGAAGGCAACATTCGATGATATAGAGAGGAAGTGTCCAATCCCTTTCACTTTACTTGCTAATTATGTCTGGTCTATAATTGCCTTTATGAGGTTTACGAGTCCACGAAATTCGTGGTCTGCGCTACGTTAGTTTTATCGGGATATAGCTATTCAAATCTTTCCTTAACTACCTACCTCAAGATCCTGAGCAAGTATTTTGATTGTTGTCTTGTGTTACTGAGTCTAGAAACTATTTTATGGGCGATCATAACACCTCGATCACCTGTGATTTTTTCTGTCTGTTTCAACGGGAATAATCAAGGGCATCATAGGGGCTAGTAGTAATGACATTGGTGACATACAGCGACTGTCATACGCATGACAGTATTTTTCTTAGTAATCAAGCGCCTTTGAGCATTTATTAGTGAGCTTTCGATCGAGGGCGCGAGGGTGCGAGTGCTTTGAGAACGCGGTGACCGAGCAAAAGGCTGGAACGAGAACGGCGTTATAAGCGCGGGAAAAATAAGTGCATTCGACGCGGTGCTTCAAGGTTTTTTGTCTTGGCAAAAAACAAATAAATGGGATCGTTTAAAGAAGTGCAAAAAATGCTTCCATTGTGCTTTGAAGAAGAAATCATTGATGATGAGGAATTTTTTTTGCTGTATCAAGCATACATGCCGCAGAATCCCTCATTTCCTCACTCGACGTATGGAAACTTTTCTATTGTAAACAAAGATTCGGCCGAATGTAAGGCCGATTTCCGCTTGGAGAAGGGAGATATCCACATATTTGTTGAAGCGTTACGAGTCCCTCCTATTTCCAAATGTGCCAATGGAACGATTGGCGATGGAACTGAAGGTTTATGCGTATTCCTTAAAAGATTTGCATATCCTTGCCGTTATTCGGACATGATTCCGATATTTGGACGATCAGTGTCAGAACTGCATGAGCATCATCGGCAATGAAGTCATTGACTTGATCTACACAGAACACGGGCATAGAGTCACTCAGTGGAACCACAGCATTTTAGACCTGACCTTACTCAGTAAATACGTCAATGTAATCTTCGACAAAGGAGCAGCTCTCGATACCTGCTTCGGTTTCATAGATGGAGCCGTGCGTCCCATTTGCCGACCAGTAGTTGTGAAACAGAGAACAGTTTATAACGGACACAAGTAGGTCCATAAACTGATATTCCAGTCTGTCACGCTCCCAAATGGTTTGATTGCCCCTCTCTTTGGCCCTGTAGGTAAATACCTTATTTCCTATCTTTTTCTCGTTCCCAATATCACTAAGTCTGTACCATGACCCTCTGCGATACCTTTGTTACAGGTAAGGTGCTATCAGTTTTGTTTATCATATCCGTTGAGCCATTGAGCACAGAACTATCAATATCTATATATCTGATACAGATTTCTCTTCATTTACATAAACGTTTCTTTCGATTTTCCTTGTTATAATGTCTTGAATCACCAAAAATACCTAGTGTACATTAACATAAAAAAGCTTATTACTTATTGATTACTCTCTCAAGTACGGTCATCAATGCTTTGGTTTGTTGCTCTTGCTGTTGCATCATAAGCACCTGAGTGTTCATTAACTGCTGTTGACTCGGTTGCTACTGCTGATGCATCATTCTCAGCATTTATGTATGCTGCTGTTGGATGTGCATTTGTTGTTGATAACTGACTTCCATTTGCTTCTTCTCAAATTCTTGTTGCTGTTTCCTCATATCAATTTCTTCTTTTTCAGTTCATAGTTGAGGTCAGCTTGATAAATAGAGCATTGTATCGCTGCCTCTACGACACTGCTTTTTACTGCTATCTTCTTCAATTGCACAAGTAGACTCTCTCTTTCTGGTGTCCGATAATTTTTCCATGGCCTTCAGTCTTATGCCATCCACTTCAGTTTGCACTGTCACTTTCAATTTTTTCTTTCTTTGCTGCATCCGCGTCATCATCTTCTGCATCTGCACTTTCTTCTAAAGCTATAATCGTATTCAAAGCTAAATCTAATTGGGAAGGCTCGTCTGGTGTTACACCCGTAGCTTTTTTCTCATCTCTCAGCTTTTTCTTATGCCTCTAAAAGAATTCACACGTGATCTCGAACCGATATTTTATCAACAAAGAATTTGGGAACTGAACATTTATTCAGTGTCCGCAATTTTATCCCCAAATTCTGCTTCTCTGTGTGGATCCCTTTTTTGTCATGTAGGGGTTTACGTTGGAAGTTTCTCTACACAGGATTAGGTCGTGGTCTTTTGTTCAAGACATCACCGGACTAAAAGAATAAACAACGACACAGAAGTGAACTTCCGAAAATATAACCTCCAACGAAAAAAAGGAAAAAAGACAAGCAAATCGGTATTTCTTTCTGTAAACCGATGGGTAAACGGAAGGGCAGTACAACTTACTTGGAAGATTCTGTAGCACCAGAAGGCATTCAGCCTTCGCTCTGTCAACCTATATACATGTATGAATTTATAAAAATGTCAAAACCTTGCCACTCTTGCTTTGTAAATTTCTCCGGAATATTTGCACATACATTCAGGTTTCGAAGTATATTCGTGGGAGGGAGATATTGAACTGATTTGTTCAAAACAGTAGCAGTTACTACTCACGTTTTCTGCACGACGCCAAATCCCTCTGACTCGCGTTCTCTACGCCACGCGGCGCGGTAAATCTGTAGGGTCGAACACGCGCAGGACTGTCGGTTCCCAGATCTAAAGTTCGCAATTATGGATACAGGCGCTTTATAAGTGATTTTATCGTATTTATTGTGTTGATTGCGTTTTCGCAGCAATGTACACCGTGAATATTCCAGAAGATGCATTGGTGGGAACTACAATTCTGATACCTGTATGCACTGATAGAGATGCCTCCACAAATAATGATCTACGTTTTGCCATCACCAAGGGAAATGACTTGGTATCTCATATAAATTTCATTATTTATTTTCATTTATGCTCGGCTTACAGTCATTAAATGCAGCTTTTATATGTTATTAAAAAAACCCTGTCATTTCTTTAATAGCATCTATGGATGATAATTTATCAAAGCTTCAGTTCATAGTCTCAATATGTTGCAATTACCTGAGATTTATTTGTTTCATATGAGGAATGGAAGAAGGTCTGTTGGCATGACCGATATCCCCGAAGATTAAACTTATGGAATTTTCAAAGAAGGGGAATAAGTTAGGGTGGTTGTTTGACGCTTTTTACGTTTTCCCCACTGCGTTCACCATTTTGACTCTTAGGACCGTTCAATAAATATCATTTCTTTTTTAGGTTCCTCCTCAGTTTTTCGTGGACAGCTCGACAGGTATTATAACAAGTTATCAAAGCTTCGATTTCGATAAAAGTCCAAACAAATATTCGCTGATTCTCTCAGCCACCGACGCCGGCAGGCCTCCACTCTCTGGGTAAGTAGTGAGTATACTTTGGTATATTTCCAGTTTGACATTATGACGTAAAGTACGCTTCTTTTCAACAACGACATTTGCTGATTCCCATAGTATCGAATTCCCTTTTTCCAAAGCAAGATTTGGTTTAATTTTATGATTTTAAGGTTTACATGCCGGTTCGGTTTCGCTTGACTGTTAAAGGAAACAGAAACAGATGTCTTCATCAAAAGAACACAAAGTAACCTAATCCGCACAATACCAATTTCTCTATTCTGCACCCGGTCTTTAGTGTCTTCGACAAGAGCCTACTACGTGCTAAAAATTTGGAGTTTTCACTCTTCGTAGGAGTTCCATTTCCAAAAATGCTCAGTTATCTTCTGAACGTGCTAATAATAACAGTAATAATAATAATAATAATAATAATAATAATAATAATAATAATAATAATAATAATAATAATAATAATAATAATAATAATAAATAATTATTCTACGAGTGTGCACTGGGTATGAAGTGGTAGATAACCAAGGAGGTGCGTAGCGCTGAGTTGGTTACAATCATTTTAGCGGAGCTCAGGCGCGCGCAAGATTTTTGGGTGATCTATCAATGCGAGATATTTTGGTTATGACGTCACGTACGTCCGTCTGTACAGACTGTCGTGTTGAGGTGAGGAGGCACGACAGATT
>OX421447.1:340000-347500 GCA_949126865.1 Montipora capitata
GAGAGGGTGGGCATGTGATCTCCTTGCTCTGCCCGTCATGTGATAGAATCTCGATCAAACTTCAACTTACAGGTAAGTCTCGTTTAATCTTCCAATTCTATCACATGACTACGAGAGCGGGAGATCCCACGAGATTTTAAAGCCTTCGAACACCCACATGCAAATGAAGAGACTGGAGGTGTATATTCAGATGTAAACATTTACTACATCAAGTTTTCTGTCATAAATGTGCTTCTACATGTAGCATCACAATGGAACAGTAACCAAAGAAAAAATATCATGAATTGTAACATGAACCTATAGGGAGTAATACATGGGATAACAAGAAACTTTGCAAGTCTAATGTCTCAATACAGCAGACGCCATACTGTCATTATTTGACATGATGGGTTTGTCTTAGAATTTCCTGAATGTATCAGCAGTGCTCTATCCAGCCTGGGATAGAATTTCATCCAGAGGTAGATCCTTCTGCTTGGCTTTGGAAACACTGGCTGCTCTATTTCTATTTTTGCAGCACTATTTTAGCCCATCCAGAGATTATATCTCTGATTTATCTTATATCTCTGATTTATGCGGTTTAACAAAACTTATAAACAACTGTTGTTGATCACCTCTGATAGTGTCTGTACGTTTCAAGTATTCCCTCAGGGTTTTATGGGACATACATGTGGTAGTCCTGTTTGAATTCCTGGATAGTGATAGCTGATGCTGGTTTTCCTGGTTTGCTTGTCTTTGTGTGACTAGTCAGGTTGAAGACACAAGAGGAATCAATAAGATGCATAGTGATAATATTAAGCAAGTGTATCGATTGTCCTCTTTTTCCTGTGATCAGTAGGAGTAACATTAGCAGCTTGAGCGCCAGATCTTTCAATGTCAACTTGTCTAGCGGATCTCATATTTTGTTGTACCTAGGACGAGGTGTTCTTTTTTTCAAAAACCCCTTTCATAAATCGTACTCTACTGTAAGTGTATGTGAACCAAAGTTTCTGCAGGTATCTATGCGTAAAATGGACGAGAGAGATGATCGGGCAGTATTCAGTGTGGAGTAACTAAGGTGTTTATCATATAAGCCGGCCAGGAAATCTAAAACTTCACCGATTTGTGGTGAATACAATTAATTTTCCTTTCACCTCAAAATTTGAGCCACTGTTCAGGGTATTCTACAGTGATTTCCTGGAAAGCTCCAGTGTTCAAAGCCCACTCGTGCTTGTCATTGAAATGGCTTGACTGTTCATGTGCATCTACATTTTATATTCCAGGAATATGAACAGCAGACACCCATATCTCCCGAGAAATTGACCATCCCCACAGGTCCTTAGCTAGTTGGTCTAACTCAAGGGATTTCGAACCCCCCATGTTATTAACATAGACAACTGCTGTTGTGTTGTCTAACTGCAGCTGAATATGTATTCCCTTAGTATGATCTGCAGAGGATTTAAGGCCAGAGAATGCTTCCTGCAGTTCTAGCAGGTTAATGTGCTTTAAAGCCTTAGATGGTGTCCACCTCCCCATCCCTTTTTGAAGCATCTGCCTGTATAATCATTGACGGTGTAGGGTAGGAGATTCTTTCTTACTTCTGGGCCCGTGGTACATATGTAATCCACCAAAGCAGCTCCTGAATTGATGCCTCAGACAATTCTATTGGCATATTGAAATTCCCTGCAGTAGCTGCAAGTGCATTTGCTTTATCGTGTTCAAGTACCCTGTAGTGGAGAGGTCCATACTCTGCCCCTGGGAACAGTGAGATGATAAGGCCGATTAACCTGGCTACATCTAAAATAATGGGTGTTGCCTTCTTTGCCATCTGGCGACAAGCTTTGACAATCCTATCTATCTTTTCTGGTGTTGGTGAGATTGTCATTTTTACTCAATCAAGAATAAAACCAAGGAATGTCAGCGTTTGAGTTGGCAGGAATACTGATTAGTTTGGGTGAATGTAAAAACCTAGTTCAGTGAACAGGCTCACAGTACTAACAATGTTAAGCTTGCATTCATCCATGGTGTCACCTTAGCTTGCAAATAGGAGTCATCAATATTGTAAAGATTGCGTACCCATGGCCAACGAATCACCCAGATTGAACTAAACACAACAGTAAACTCTACTTCACTCGCACGCCATGACACACAAAAGAGCATGGTTTCATATTTCCCATGAGTCTAAGTAAGCTCGCGATTTCTATAGACTTCCGGTATGAAAACCAGAGTTATTTCCGGTTAAAAGGTTATCAATACATTACAAATATACCCAATGCTTATATGGCCCTGATTGTTCAGTGTTGAATAAACTGCCTTAAGCATCTTTGTAAAAATGCGTGGAGCACTCGAGAGGCCATTAGGGAGGCAAGTATATTTATAAAGGCAACCCTTAAATTCAAATTTCAAAAAATTTTTGTGGTCGTTCTGTATAGGCACTGTGTAATAGGCATCCTTCAAATCCACTGATGCCATATAACAACCACATTTAGTCATTTTTGTAACTGTGTCAAGGATGTCCATTTTAAAATGATGGTGCTCCACTGACTTATTAAACTCTTTAACGTTAAGAATCATTTAAAAACACCCATCAAATTTGGGTCTTAAGAAGATTGTACATACGAATTCAACAGGTTCATGATGTGATTTCTTTTCGAACTATAAGCTCTTCTTGAGTATTAAAGACATTCGGCCTGTAATGTGCTTGAAAGGGCACAAGGACTTCTTCAAAGGAAATTTTTTACACCAGATACGTAGTCTAATATGTTGATATCATTTGTAATTTTACGCCAATTGGGCACAAAACCTCTCAGGTTGCCCGCGTGAAAGGTCGCAAGGTCGGATAAAAACTCAACATGATCATCTGAGCTTACCTCAATGTTTACTGTTTGCTTGTGGTCCCCTCTTTTTTCCGACCCCGAGGAGGTCGGCCTTTAGATAAAGAAAGAGTTTCTCTAGGGAGAATAGCGGTTGTTGCTGTGGTGTCCTTAAAAGTTTCTACCGCCAAGACGATTATTTCTATCCCGGCTGTGACTAGCCTGTGGGACTTCGGGACGCCCTTTTTTATTGAGTCGGTTGGCATCTGTGATGTTTTTTTTGCCAACTTGGAGAGGTCTTCGAAGAGATACTCGTATGTCTGGTCGACCGGTGAGCTACTGCATAATGCAGCATAGTCTTTGTTTAGGTCATTCTTCATCGCTCACCGTCGGGCAGTGTTAATAGGGAGCTTACGAAACGAGGTCGGCGACGGCAAAGAGGACTTCATTTTAAAATACGAGTTCGCGGTATTCATATCACTACGAAACTACTTCATGTCGTTTCGCGTTAAAAATGTGTAGTAACTGTCGAAGAATTAAACTGGTATGAGTGAGTTGGAAGCGTAGAGAGAGAAGTGAAATTCATCGTCATGTGCTAACGTCCTCCACAGAACCTTGAATTTGGTCATTTGACGTCGTCATTTAGGAGATGACGGCAAAGAAATGTACTAAAATGTAAAACGCACGTGCAAAGGGTGCAGAGCCATTGTTTTTGCTCACTAAACCTATTGTTTTGTAGCGTCGTCGTTGCCGTCGGCGTCGTCGTTTCGTAAGCTCCCTAATTAAGTGTGAGCGCAACGGCGTCAGTCATGAACTTGACCAAATGTTTGTTGTCCTTCAGTTCAGATTCAAGGACTTGGTCGTTTGCTTTCATCATGGCGACTGGTTAGACACATATCTAAGTTGTGTTGAACGCAACAACAACGTACATAATTTCTATTTTTCTTTTCGACCACATGGTCCACATCACGACCGCGCGTGATCACGGGAACCCTCATATCCGCAAACAGAATGGACAGCGGCGGGTCCAGCGACTGCGCCCGCCACTAGCGCATTCTGCGATTTTTTAGTTCTGGAGTCGTTTGTCTTCGACGTAGCGGATTTTTGGTTCCACATTGGGTGATTTACTCGTGGCGCTCTGAGGCCGGGCACGTTTTGTGGTCGAGGATAAAGATCAATCTTCGATTGGATCTTCTAGTCCGGGAACTTCTCTTTCAAAAGAGAGTTTACGCTACCTGCCAGAACCTCGCTGCCAGCTGGGCCACTTTTCTCACTGGCATCTAGATCGCGAGCGATATCAGCCAAAACATTCGATTCTGATGACTCGCTGACTGTTAGCTCGGTTACTCGTTCGTCGAGTGACTCTGTGACATTGTTTTCCCTTTCAGGGGATCCGTCGCTAAGTTCAGCGGGCTCAATTATGGCCAAGATGTTCTCATTCATCTTTTTCATCTCCTGGAAGAGAGCGGCGAACATTGATCCTGTATTCGAAGGGTCCGGTGTGCTTTCTTCCCTTAATAGCTCTTCTTCACTTGGGCCGTCCGCACCTGCCATGCTCAAGTTTGGGCGGTACATCGTCTGACTTCAACTACGTTGAAGTGCGTGAACAGTTCGATTAGGACAGGGTCAACTGCATTGACTCGCAGTATGGTTATGTGAGCCTTACTGCGTAAGTTAAGCAATATTTTCAAGCGAAATTCCAACGACAATCTTCAAAGGTGTGATCTTGCTGGCGATGCAAACTGTGCAATGATCTTGCGCGTGCGCTGTGCTATCTGATGGGATCTCCCGCTCTGGTAGTCACGTGATAGAATTTTATGCGTACGCACAAGTCAAGTTTTGCATCACATGCTTCTTTTCTCTTTTTTTTATAAGTACGAAACTTTAGTCTTTTGTAGGGACGATCGCCACCACTATTCCGCCTCCCCTTTTCTTCTAACTTTACCACACTTTTCATTATTTTGTGAATTTTAAATATGCTGCGAATATTTTTCTGTAGAAATTTAGCTTTCGGTTTCGGCCTTTTTTTCACAGAGAAAGAAAAACTAGAGATTACACTTAAAAACTCAATCTAAACATAAAATGATTTAAATGAGCCACGGCAAAATTCATTCAAATATACTTACGAAACAATTAAAAACGCGCACTAAGGAATAGTCATGTGCGGTCAGAAAAAAAGCATTGGCAAATGTTTAACCGGGAATACATATATAAACGGGATCGTCACTCGTCCATGGGATAAAGCCGTCCTCCAGGCTTTTAATCCTGATGTACAGATTTCTTGAATCTCTATATGACACAACAGTTCATTCTTCAGAAGAGTGGATCTTGGAAATTTCCTAAATCCTGGGCATATGGTGATCAGTGTGATCGATAGCACAAAATGTCACCAACCAAACCTTAATAATATTGTTTCAAATTGAGAGAAGTTAAACACTACTCAAGCGTCATATATCTAAATTTTCGAACAATATTTTCAAGCAAAATTCCAACGACAATCTTCCAAGTCGTGATCTTGCGCGTGCGCTGTGCTATCTCATGGGATCTTCCGCTGTGGTAGTCACATGATAGATATTATGCGTACGCAAAAGTCAAGTTTTGTATCACATGCTTCTTTTCTCTTTTTTTTTGTAAGTATGAAACTTTTATTAATTTTTTGTAGGGAAGACGATCGCTACCACTATTACTCCTCCCCTTTTCTTCTAACTTCACCACATTTTTCATTATTAAAAGAAAAGCTTACCTACACTGCCTATTATTATACATTCATTTTTCTTCGTACCGTTGGTTTCCAGATAATTGCGTCAGTAATCCAACTCTCTGTCCTGAAGGTTTAACAGTGGCTTTTTGGCTCAAGTATATTTCCGGTCAATACATCATTTCTTCCGGTGGAAAATCAAGTTTTGCGACAGGATTTGATTTCTATAGGGAAAAGGCTGATGGAAGATTCAACGTGATTCTCGAGACTTCTGCTCATCGATGGCGTTTGAAACTAAACGACATACCAAAGGTTTGTTAAATGGTCCTTATTTTGGTATCAGAGATACGTATAGAAAAGAGCTGTAGTTTTATCGTCCAAGAAATCTGGGTTTCTTGTCTGTGACGCTACCTTTTCTCCCCACAATATGAAATAGCAATTTGTCCGGCTTTATTCTCACAGGTATGGTTTTATGCCTCGTTCGCATGGCACCCATCAACCGGACTACGTTACTTCCAAGATGGACTCTTGGTATTATCAACTCAAACTGCTGAAAACATAACACGGGCAAGCGACATTTTCACTACAATGACTGTCGGTAAACCAAACAATGTGGACATCGGCATCCTTGATTACTACAGTAAAATACGTATTAGCGATCTTCTCATCTGGCGCACGCTTCTTACTGACGAAGAGATGTTTCATTCGTATACGATATCACGTAAGTGGTCATCTCTATTATTCTGGGGTCTATTTTCGTAAATGTTCATTTTTTAAAATTTCATTTCATTTTTTTTAAGCACTATTTACACAATGAAAGTAAAAGATTGAGCGTACTTGAATGTTTTCAATATCGTAATTCACTGGAGTTAATAACGTAAATATGTCATCTATCAAACTGGAGAGCTGGCATTTGGATTTAAGGCGGTCTCCAGATAAAATGTGAACGGTTCTGGACCACAAGGTCTTCAGCTAGAACGAAAGAGACTTTTTAAACCCTGGATTAGTTTTGTGCATGGCATGATGAGTGCAAATGCATTTCTGCTCCGGATCTAATTTAGTTTCCTAAAATCGACTTTGCAGGGCATGTTACCGGTCGTGAGATGCCAAGCTCCCCTCAGTACGCGGGAAAATTTGCGATATCCGAAGATGGTGCTATCACTGTTATTGGAGAACTAGATCGAGAGACGAAGCAAAACTACACCTTTGTTGTACGAGCAAGTGATCTAGATCCATTTCACCCGCGGCACAATACAACTGTTGTAGAAATAGAAATTACCGATTCGAATGATAACTCACCAGTGTTTAGGAATACAACCTACGAGGCAGATCTCATTGAACATTCAAGCATAGGAGCTCTTGCTTTGACGGTAAGACAGTTTTACTGGAGTTGATCTTTACAAAACTCAGCTGCTGTAAGTAAATAATTTGTGTACACAACGATTTTGTTTCAGGTTGAGGCTAAAGATACAGACCTGGGCTCCAATAGCCTGATATCGTATACCATTGTTAGTGGAAACTTGCAGAATGCCTTTACCATAAACAGTAGTACAGGAGAAATCAAGGTCAACAAGGACATTGACCGAGAGCAAATTCAACAATTCGTTCTCGGAGTTCAGGCTAAGGATGGTGAGGAAGAAATAGCTGTTATCTGTAGATGTTTTCATTTTTAATATGACTTATGCTGTTTTTTATCATGAGTTTTGAACAAGCAACACATCTCTGTAAATAGATGACATTTACGATTTCTTTTACGATTTCTTGTCTATCGAAGAGCTCCACTATCTAACTATCTAAGGAGCAAGGATGGCACAGTCGGTTAGTGCGCGGCCTTGGTGCAAGAGGTCCTGAGTTCGATTCCCGGATTTCGCATCCTTGTTTCGACTCCTTTCCTTTCCGTGTAGCTAACTAGCTTTAAATACCCGTAAAACGGAGCAGTGATGGATAGGGGGGAGTAAAATGAGCGCACCGTCGACCTCGGGTTTGTCAGTAATTAAAAGTTACTGTTACGAG
>OX421447.1:352500-357500 GCA_949126865.1 Montipora capitata
GCTCTGAAAGATTTTCCCCCAAGGTCTTCTCTTTAGTTGTTTCACTTGCAACTAGAAACTGGTGAATACTTTAAAAAGACTGCCTTACTAGTTTGCATTTTTATCCCAGTCAGACATTGAGGAGCATGAGAAATTAAGAAGAACCTGGTAAAGACGAAAAAAGCAGGGAATTGCGTATAACTTTTGCTGGATTAAGGACTATAATTTTTTGGGTACGTTCTGCTCATTTTACACGTTGAACAAATGGAATACACACAAAACGGTGACAACAACCTGAATTTGTTCTTTAAAATCGCTTTCTCGTTGCTGTTGGCGGGGTCCCCTTGTGCAACTATACGTAGACCTGGTGGCCAATGCATGCGTTTTATGTACCATTCACAGATACTATCTTATTTTCTGTTTGCAGCTGGAAATGTAGGCGGTGCATTTGCGATTGATGCTTTTGGTAATATAACAGTGGCCACCAAGCTGGATCGAGAAACTAAGGCTGCTTATGAACTGACCATTACCGCAAAAGATGGCGCAGGTATCAGTTGAAGATCATTTCAACTGAAATAGACGCAAATTCTTCTCTTATTCGTCAGCCAATATTTAGCATTCAGGCTCCCTGAGCATTTAAGTCACTGAAAAGGTGCAGGGAAGAACAAACCTGATGAGCTAAGTTGTCACTGTCAAGTCTGTCAAAGCTCACTTTATACGGATACATCCCTCGTTTCAGGAATTTATATCGGCATAATAAATAGCCCACTATTATGAAATTTTCCTCAGCTTGAAGATCAGACTGATCTGATCCAGGTGTACCTTCTCTCCCCTGTACCAGCACTGTAAACGGCCTTCATGATAAAGATGCGGTTATCCTGCCTCAGTGGCCTCTAGATTTTTATACAATACATGAAGCCATACGAGGGTCGCAATGTGGATAAAATGATTAACAAGGTCGAACAAGATACCGTTCCAAAAAAAGGGAAAAAACGGTTAAAGTGAATAAGATCATGTATCACGGAGGAGAAAAGAGATCATGCATTGTGTTTCTTTACGGAATTCGAGTTGAGTTTAAAGGAAAAACGTTCGATTCCTCGCAAATGATGAAAAATAGCCAATAGAATTTCGGTCCTTTGTTTTTTCCTTTGCAGCAAAAACTAAATATGCTATTCGCAGAAAAAAAGAAAGCAAACTTAGTCATTGCAGCACTGCTTTTATATGTTTTAGGGCGTGCTCGATAAGGAGAAAAACAAGAATAAGGAACTAGCGTCCTTGAGTACAATAGCGACAACAACACAACAATCTGTGCATATAAAACCTTAAAAAAGGCGGTTCAGTGGAATTCAATTCAATAATTATTATTAATGATGAAATGATATATGAAATGGATCATATATGAACTGCGATATGAAATCAAGTTCATATATGATCCATTTCATATATCATTTCATCATTGATTCATTCCTCATGGGAACATTAGAACCCACAAATGACCAGCTCCCAACGTCAGTGGCTTCATAGCTTAGTTGGTTAGAGCGTCGCACCGGTAACGCGAGGTTTTTTGCTTCACTTGATTTCACACCCGCAGTTCATATATGATCCGTTTCATATATCATTTCATCATTGATTCATTCCTCATGGGAACATTAGAACCCACAAATGATCAGCTCCCTACGTCAGTGGCTTCATAGCTTAGTTGGTTAGAGCGTCGCACCGGTAACGCGAGGTTTTTTTCTTCACTTGATTTCATATCCGCAGTTCATACATATATGATCCATTTCATATATCATTTCATCATTGATTCATTCTTCTTTATGGGAACATTAGAACCCTCAAATGATCAGCTCCCAACGTCAGTGGCTTCATAGCTTAGTTGGTTAGAGCGTCGCACCGGTAACGCGAGGTTTTTTTCTTCACTTGATTTCATATCCGCAGTTCGTATATGATCCATTTCATATATCATTTCATCATTGATTTATTCTTCATGGGAACATTAGAACCCACAAATGACCAGCTCCCAACGTCAGTGGCTTCACAGCTCAGTTGGTTAGAGCGTCGCACCGGTAACGCGAGGTCACGGGTTCAAACCCCCTTGAAGTCCTGAATTTTTCAGGCTTCTCTACGCAATTGCAAAAATTGCGTTCATAACTGCGAGGATCATAGCTTTACTTAATTATTATTAAATCATGACAAGGATGAGACTTCCACCTATCACGTAAGAGACTCTTAAATCTTAAGCAAAAGCTACATTAAAGCGATGGGAAAACCCTCTAAAGGGGCATTATAGAAACTCGATTTATCATATCACTCATCAAAGAAAACCTCTCTTTCACTAAATTCGTTCCACACTATTACCCTCTGTGTTATGTGTGCTATATGTTATCTGAATTTTTCGTTACAAATTAATTAAGATTTTGGCTTTGGGTTCTCTACCACAGGTGAACCCAGGTCTGCAAGTGCTGAAGTAGACATCACTGTATCTGATGCAAATGATAACCCACCGTTTTTCCGCTCCGTGCCGCTGTCTATATTTATTAGCGAATCAGCTCTTCCCGGTACTCCCGTCTACACCTTGATAGCCAATGACCCAGATGTTGGCACCAACAAAGCTATCACGTTTGCAGGAAACTCCCCTGAGAGAAAGTTCGCTATTGACGGACAAACTGGTGTCATTACTACAGTGGGGGCGCTGGACTTTGAAAAACAGCAAAAGTAAGTGATAATAAATGCTACCCTAACTTGTATTTTAGGGGGGAGAGGATGTTTGGACAGTCATCGGTGATCAAAAATCTGCTTGAAGAACATGAAGCATTGCTGCGCTTGAAGTATACACCCCAGAAACATGGAGGATAAATACTGTATTTTCTCAAGCTAGCTAAGAATCAGACAAGTAAAGGGACCTGTATGCTTTTTTGTTTCCTAGTTACACATTTTATGTGGTGGCCATGGATCAGGGAGTCCCGCAGCTTAACAGCTCCACTCTTTATGTTAATGTCACTGTCGTGGATGAAAACGACAACAATCCCAAGTTTGAGAGAACGATGTATAGTGTGCAGATTTGGGAAAATGAAACCATTGGCGGTCACGTGATTTGGCTGAAGGCAACTGAAAAAGACTCAGCTCTGGGGTCAATTATCGGTTATAACATATCTGCTGGAGACCCGCAAGGCCAGTTCAGGATATTTTATCGTACTGTAAGTTCTTAGTTTTTGGTGTGTTAATGTTAGGTTTTCTTATAAGTTATAGCCGTAAGTATAACATTTGTTTTATGGAAATTAACAGTCACCTCCCAACAGCGTCTTTCATGAAAGGGCTTAACTGATAAAGTAATTCCCGATTCTCTTGGCGTTATAAAGTAAAGTGATAAATAAAATGAGGAAAGAAAGTGCTTCTCTTTTCTTTTGGGTGAAGAAGGAGGGGAAGGGGTGGTGGTGATGGGAGAGTATCGACACTGCATTGATTACTTTGATTTCCGTGTTTGGTCTAGGGACAAATCGTGGTACAGAAGCCATTGGACAGAGAACTTGTGCCAAACTATACACTTCGTGTTACGGCGACCGATAATGGTAATCCCCCTCGATATGGAGAGACGTCGGTAAGAGAGGCATTTCCATAGCCGTAATTAACCCTCCTTGAGCTTCATTTTTGTTGGCATGCTCTCCCTTCCAAGGAGTTATTTTTACACGTTTAATCTTTCTTGCTGAGACCTATCATTTTATTATTATCATTATTGCAGTGCAAGGTAACTTGAATTTAAGATCTACAATGTATGTAGCCTCGCGCAGATAGGTATTTAGGGCTTCGTCTGATGTACCTATTTTTTAAAGAAAGCATTTTTATTTTAAACAGGCTCTTCGTTTTCTTCTGTTCAAGCTAGATGTAGCTGGCCGCACGATTAATGGGAGAAATTATATCGCTTTTCTGTTATTTCCGCCAGGTTGCTATCTTGCTGAAGGACGTCAATGACCGTACTCCTGAATTTCAGTTTTATGATTACCAAAGTGAAGTATCTGAAGACGGTGTTGTTGGTACAACTGTCACAACATTGTTGGCCACTGATATGGACAGTGCTGAGAATACAGTGGTAAGCCCCTTTCTTGGTCTGGTTTCTGGTCAAAAGGCCACAACCAAGAGCTAGGGACTTAGAGATAACAATTAGTTCTCTCGGACCTAGTTATTTTTATATTACCGTTTCCCGCGTAAATTTAAAGGTAACCGTTACGTTATGTTTGTGTGATGTTATCGGAGACGTCGTACCAGAGAAGCCGTTCTGAATATTCCAAGGGAACTATAATTCAAAAGAAAAATATTTGAGTCGTACTCCTTTTTCTTCCGTTGCAAAATGATTAATCTCTTTTCTGTTATTTATGCTATATTTTCGTTTACTTTTATCTCGTAGTTGCTGTACAGTATCCTCAGTGGTGACGCCGATGAGAATATAAATATCACTACCGTGAAAAGGGATGGGAAATATGTTGGAATTGTAACGGTAGCAAAGACACTTGACCGAGAAACTAAGGATGTCTATGAACTTTATGTTAGTTTATAGTTTTTAGTCCAATTAATAATAAAAAATAAATAAATAAATAAATAAAAAATTAATAATAACATCTCCAATTCCTGTAACCTCCATCCTCCAACCTCCTCACTTGGTAAAAAATCTGGAGGGAATAGATCATCTTTGATAAATAGCATTTCGTAAACGAGGCAGTCAAATTGCGCGTGGCACTTCTTAAGAAGAATTTTGTTACCGTGCACTTCCAAAAGGTGTTTACCAATAGCTGAATACTTGTGTTCAGCAATGCGTTGATGAAGGTGTTGGGCTGTATCACCGACATGCATTCAAAGTTGTCGTTTAAATCAACCAATCACATTCAAAGTTGTAGTTCAATTCAACCAATCACAACCTTGGTCTCAATCACCATAGAAACAGTGTACACACTCCTAAATTGGAGCTTTCTTTCTTTCTGAGCGACATTAAACAATTTACGCCTCCTTTGTCAGTCTTTTAATGCAAG
>OX421447.1:365000-367500 GCA_949126865.1 Montipora capitata
ACATAAAAAGTGACTCATTGAACTGGCAATTGAAATATAACCTCAAATGGATGATGAAATGTAAACTAAAAAAAATTGTGCATCATTCTCACATCATTCCAATGAATGAGTTGCCAGTAATCGGATCCCCGTTTATACGCAGAGGGTTCTGGGATCGCCTGGGGGCAAACATCGTAAGTCGCTATAAGAAAATGTATGGCGGAAACTTATTTCGACGTCCAAAAAGTGATTTAAGAGAGAGATCAACTCTTTTTTCGACACAGATTTATCCGAAATCGATTTGGGCAATGTTGATACGTGGCAAATGTAAGTTTTTGTTTGAATAACCGTGAAATATGAGATAAAATTTACTCGGGTTAACCTTGCTCGAGTAAGGATCCGTAAGGTTGATTGCTGTTTCTTGTGAAATTAACATCTCGTCATGGTCTCGAAATATTACAAAAAATAGGTACAAATCTGGAGGAAATAACACAATAAATCCCTTTTAGTTGTATTTACGTGTGTCTGGGCTTTTTTCTTATTAACTGAAGTGAGTGTTTTGTAACGTAAAGAGCTAGATTTCTGTCCCATGTGAACCATGTGAGCGTTAGCCCTACTGATGGAACTGGGCTCACACAAGGACAGAGAAAAACTCTGACCAGGGTGGGAATTGAACCCACGACCTTCGGGTTTGATCTTTTTTCTTATTAGTTACGTCTTGCGTAAACGAATTATGGCTTCTGGAAATATACCTCCTCAAAGGAGAGAAGTCGTTGTCAGAGGAGATGAAAATTCTTTTTACGGAGCTATTGCTCTTTGGAGGGCTGAAATGAGCGATGAGAAACATGAGGAAACCCATAGGTTAAGTTCTTGTTTGTTTGAGAAAAATGCAACGGTTTTCGAGCCGCTACAATTTTCTACAAACTCTGTAAGAGTTCAATCACTTTAATGCAGTACGATGATTCTGCTCAAGCAAACCATTTCAATCTCCTTCTGCCTCGAGGCAGCTGTTTTAATGCCACTCTTCCATAGAATACAGCAGTCTCTGTTTCGATGGATTTAGATGACACTGGGAATTCATATCTGATATGCCCCAGCAGTTACATGTAAACAAACATTTTTTTCTGTCAAACTACCATTTACATGTAAAGTCACTGGATCTAAGCAAACTTGTCAAGCTCTATGACTTCGTCCAATACAAAAGCGTAACCTTCATATACTAGTTCTTTGTAGATCTGATCTTTGGAGCAGATCTTTGAGGTTTTATTACTCCCACAATCATACTTCTTATGTACAAAGTTGGTGTAGGACGTTCAGAGGTTCTGTAACCTCGTACAAAATTATTTCAAAAGACCTTTGTATTCATCGAAACCTTGAATTGGTAACGATTAATAGCTCTAGCCCACGACAAAACATCATTGTTATTCCTGGGCGAGTAAAATCTAAACATTCCAACGTGCGGAAGAATATTTTGCTTCTCTGGGTACCTTTGATCGTTGTCACAACCCTGCACAGCACAACTTTCGGATCGCCACTAGGCATATTTCCAATATTATTTAAATTGCTGAGTTTAGAAATAGGCCAAAGCCAGCCCATACACACGTAAATACAACTGAAAAGGCTTTATTGGGTCATTTCCTCCAGATTTATTCCTAATTTTATAATACTATTACTCAAGAGACCGTTTCACAACAAATTTTACGCAAGCAAGGAAGTTAATCAGCAAATTTTGTCTCATATTTCACGGTTATTCAAACAAAAACTTACACTTGCTACGTGACAACATTGCCCAAATCGATTTTTGATAAAACTGTGTTTTTTGGACGTCGAATAACTTTCCGCCATACATTTTCTCACAACAACTTGCAATGTTTGCCCCCTGGCGATCCCAAAACCCTTTGCGTATAAGGCATGGATTCAATTACTAGCAACTCATTGATTGGGGAGGGGCATGAAAATTCTCAGTGATGCATATCATACTTTGCAGTAGCATTGTATCCTCGAGGACGGTCATGTTATAATTGTTGAAGACCTTGACATCGATTTAGAAGGGTGATAAAAAGAGTTGAGCATGTTTCTGGAGGAATAATTACCAATTAATTGCACGCAACATTGAGTAAAAGCACTGAACGTTTTGTCGAACGGTTTTTACGAATGTGTTATTTTTCTTTGGTACAGATGATTTTACCCTCGATCCAAACACTGCAATGATCAGAACTCGCAAGAATCTTGAACGTCAACGGACCTTCAAATATACCTTAACCATCGGCGTCTCAGACCAAGGAAAACCTTCTAGAGTCAGCGTGGTAAACTAGCTTAACTGTTATAACAAATGCTAACGCTATAGTTACGAACTGTTTTCACATGTACGTCAGAGCCAGCAGAGCCTTAAATGTAAATTGAACTGATGGACTTTTTGAAGTTTCTCCTCTTTTTTCTGTATGGTGTTTTAGACTCAAGTTCACATCGAAGTTGGCGATATAAACGACAATGATCCAGTCTTTGATCCAGTAAATTATAC
>OX421447.1:382500-385000 GCA_949126865.1 Montipora capitata
TGTAAAAAAATGAGAAATGTAATTTGGGCCGTTAAGTCTAAAACACTTAAAAAATAAAATGAGCGATTGTACGATGCGTCTTTGTTCAAGCGTGCCCATATCGGCCGTAGCTAAGCATAGATCATAGGTAGCCGAGTTACCCAAGTTAAGTAAAGACTTAATCGCATAGTGGTTGGCTCGTTCGATGGTATTCTTCAAAGATTTAGATATTCCTAGTAGTAGCGGGCTACAATATTCAATATGCGGTAACACATAGGCTTTGTACAGAGAGATCATAGTATTTGATGGAACTAAGCCCTTAATCCTACGTAGAGCAGCTATCGTAGCGTATGCTTTTTTCAGCATGATCGTAACATGGGGCTTAAAAGACAAGTCGCGGTCCAATGTTACACCTAAAATTTTGAGAGTCGGTTCAATTACGATGGACAAGTCATCAACTAAAAAGTTGTAAGTATACTGAGAACTACCTAGTGTCATTGATTGAGTCTTAGTGGCGTTAACTTGAAGATAGTTCGCTGAGAACCAAATGGTTAATTTCTTTATGTCTTGATTCAAGATGGATTCTAGCAAAACAGGACACTCGTGAGAGACATATTGCGTCGTGTCATCGGCATAAAGACGTAGGGAGGAAAACCCAGCTGAGTAATTAACATCATTCACAAAAATATTGAAGAGAAGCGGGCCAAGAAGGCTCCCTTGCGGCACTCCACAACGAAAGGGGAGCCAGTCAGACACGGTCCCATTGCATTTAACTCTTTGAAGACGGCCTAATAGATACGACTGAATCAGTTTTAATGCAGAGTCTTGAACGCCATAAGCTTTTAGTTTCGCTAGTAACAAGTTATGGCAAATCGAGTCAAATGCCTTCGATAGGTCAATAGCAACCACTCCCACATCTTTTTTCTTGTCAAGAGCATGGCGCCAATCATCAGTTAGTTTAAGTAAGGCGGTACAGCATGAATGTCCGCGTAGGAAGCCAGACATGTTATCAGAAAAGATTGGAGTGAATGCGCTATATAGCTGATCATATTTAATTCTCTCAAACACCTTCGGTATCACTGATATGACACTAACAGGACGATAATTTGATTTGGATGTCTCATCATCTTTCTTGTAAACAGGAGTAACGTTGCTGAGTTTCCATTGATAAGGCCACTCGCCCACGCCAATACAATGATTAAAAAGCCTTGTCAGAGGTGCAGTAATGACGGGGGTAGCTATTTTAAGCAGCTTAGATGGTATACCGTCAGGACCAGTTGATTTCCTTATGTTCAGATTAGAGAGAATATCAGAAACATGGGCTTCGCTGACTGGATGAAAATGAAAATTAAGCTTAGGAGCCATCGCGTTTATATTAACAACACTGATGTGACTGGAAAAGTCATCAACGGACAAGGGCAAGACTGACTCATCAACAGTAAGAGATGAGAAGTACTCATTCAGAACCTCTCTGGATCAGGAGCAATTGCGCCGTTTTCAAGCAAACAAATTTTACTTGAATTGTCACTGGGCTTGTTATTTGGTAAAAGTGGCCTCAGTTTTCTCCAGAATGAACCAGTCGAGCCTCTAGAAGAAACAGACACAGCTTCTAAGCAGAAATCTTTAACAGCCTGTCTTTTCAGTGCTGTGACCTTGTTTCGCTGTAAACGGTAATTGTTCCAATTTTCTCTCGACTTGAATCGGCGGAATTTTCCATACAAATAATTCCTGAGGCGGATTTGTTTTTGAATAGTCTGATTGATCCACGGCAGGTGATTACATTTAAGATTCACACGTTTGGTTGGGGCGTGATCATCAATAGCGTGCTTGAAAAGGCTTCCCCAGTGGCACCAGATATCATTCACCTCATCAAACACATAGGCAGTGTCCCATGGGGTGTCTCTTAAGGTTGAAAGAAAAGCTGGCTCATCATTGATCGGTATTCAATACTTCTCACAGTCGGTTTAGGTAGTCTTTGTTTTCTAACAATATAGATTAAATCATGATCACTAATGCCAAGGTGAAGAGTGCCACTAGAGACAAACCGATCAGGGTGCGATACAAGAATAACATCCAACAACGTTTTCGTTGAAGCTGTGACTCTTGTTGGAGAAGATATTGTGTTTATCAAGCAGAATTGATCGCAAAAATTCGAAAGGTTATAACTTGACCTGGCAAAGGAGCCATTTTCCGATAGCATATCAATATTAAAGTCTCCAAGAAACACGACTTCCTTTCGTTTTGAATACATTTTTTCAGCAGCTAAAACACATGACGATGAAAATTCAGGAATCTTGCATTTGCTGGGAGAACGGTAACACGCACAAATTAAGAACCACGAGTTGCCACAGCCCTTAACATCTATACATATCGATTCAACACCCTAGGGTTCCAGTTTTGCTCGACGAAGAGCTGTAATGCACCGTCGTATGTAGACTAACATACCGCCAGCACCCTTCTTCCTATCTCTTCGGATAATGCGATATTCAGGATGAGCAAAAAGAGAGCTGCTCACTGATCC